>VZRR01010087.1:7344-53379 GCA_013398015.1 Oreocharis arfaki
AAAAAAAAAAAAAGCTAATGGTATTTTTAATACTGCAACATACATAATTGCTGGAAATTATTCAGATTTCCTACTCTCCTTAAACATACATATTCTATCAACCCTGTTTCCATCTTTACCTTTACATAAAGATCCAGATTTAGTAACAAAAACCCAGTAAAACACACACTCAGACAAACCTGAGACCTCCTCCGGTGAGTTGTAGGCACAATTCTCACACCATAGGCAGCACTGAAGCCCCTCAGGAAACCTCCTCACTACTGATACAAGCAGTTGTGGAGGAAGAAACCTCTCCAGTCCCTGGCACCTCCTTTTATTCACCCACTGTACAGCTTTCAGGTGTGTGGGTCCTGGCAGAGGCCTTGCAGTCCTTACGGCTTTCAGGTGTGTGGGTCCTGTGGAAGGAATTGCATTGAACACTGCATTCCCTAGGACACACCTGTTAGCACTTAACAAAATCAACATGATTTTAACTCCTTCCTAAGCACTCTGCCCTTTCTAAAGCCTTATACATGGAAAAAGATAAAACATGCATTCTGATGGCAGTTCGATTTCCAGTTGTCCTTTCCATCATACTCTTTTATTTTCAGGCTTAGCTTTGGTACACGTCAGTGTAGCAATCATCCTGTGTAATCACGATCTAAGTGGGAGAGGAGGGCCTTAAAAATCAAAATTTTAGAGAGAAAGGCTTATCCAAAGGTTAGGAACAGTGCTTCAGGTTGGACATGGTATCTTACACCAGAATCAGCAACTGCAGCTGATCCAAAGGGGAAAAGCAGGCTGATGCTCCATGGAGGCTCCTGAGGGGACACAGAGAGAGAAAGCAGGAGCTCCTCTGGGGTCTGCAGCCCAGGGAATGGGTTTGTTCTTCAGACTGAGACAAGAATAGGCCAAAGAGGCTGACGCCCCTATGCTGGCTAAAACAAACCCATCTACTCAGACAAAATTCCTATCTACAAATGGAGCATATTTTTTTGCTTTACAGCTTCAGACTCCCGGCATGGAGGAAATCATGGTGCAAACAATCCTGCCCCCATGGCAAATCCTGCTGGTCATTTTTGCTGCAGTGCTGGTAATGAGCTTCCTGATGCTGCTGCCCCCCGCCGTGGTGGTGATCTGGAGAATGAAGCGTGTGCCGCAGATCTCGCTGCACGGCTCGGTGTGAGCCAGCCCTGCTGCACCACCAGTGCTCTGGGAGGATGGCTCACAGTGACAACACCTCTCAGGATCACTCTCACCACCTGTGACCCACCCATAAGCACTGGGTTTGCTGGTCTCTTGCTACTACGTTCCTGTGAAAAGAGAACGTGATTTCGTCACCATGAGCTGCAATTCTCAGCACTTCCCCTTCTATTTTTCGGCTGGGTTGTAATTACTGTTGTTGACTCAGTTCCTAGACTGAGCTCTTCTCTTGTGTTATAATGGATTGAAAGAGAAGCAAGGATAATGCAGCATTGTATTCCCTTAATTAATATCAGGAAAGCCTCCCTGTCTACTGTTACACTGTAAATATTACCAAAGCCTTTAGCTGACCGGCAGTTATGCAGGTGGATTTATCAAAAGCATGCAGGATGCTCTGGGGAGGCAGTGGTTTAGTCTGGTTGTACATCAAAACCTAAAGAAAAAATAAAATTCCAGAGAACGGTACAATAAAGAAGCCTCCTCTGCTTCTGTTGTCTGATCTGAAAACTTAATGGCTTAAAATGGTCTTAAATTCTTTCTTTCTGTATGAATTTTCCTTTCTCCTCAGCCCCCTAGAGCCAGAACATCAAGCCTCCCCCATCCTGAGGTTAGAGCAGGAGCACGAGGGATGGTCCAATGCTCAGACAGGCCCAGCCAGACACCAACAAGAAGTTAATACAAACACACAGCAGCCATTTACCTGAATTAAATTATGCAAATATACTCTGGGAAATAACGCAATTAAATTTACTTTAGTTTTTAACTGGGTCATATGGGCTTACTGAGTCAACTTCCCTTTCTCATATATAAATAATAATTCAGGTGGTGGGAATAGCACAAAACTGCCTCTCTGCAAGTTTTTGAGAAACACCCCAGCAACCCAATCTCCAGCTTAATATGAGGTTCATGACAGATGATAGTTAAAGCTTTCCCAGCCCAATTCTTCCACACTGTGTGATACTCACCATGAGGATTTCTGATGCACAGACTAAACAGTTTCTGTTATTTTACAAGAGCAATGGCTTGATTTCCTCGTGAAATACAATACCAGTGACTTTTTTTTTGTTGGTTGGTTTGAGAAGTCACTGAAATAGATTAACACAATTGAGAGAAAATATGGGCTTAGCACCTGCAGAAAAATTATTCTGGAAAGTACTCCAGATATTTCATCTGAGCATCAGTTGATAATGAATTGGCTGGAAAGACTCAAAGCCATGATAATTTCATTTGATAGAGATCATTTGTTTGCCATAAATAAATAAATAAACAAACGAAACTCCAGTGATTCAAAACTCATTGTTTTTCTTTAAGACTACAGCACTTTAGTCTCCAAGACAATGACTTAAGTTGTTGCCACACATATTATAAGCAGCCAAAGCAGCCAGCTCATCCCTTTTCTGGTGTAATTGTCTGCTTCATTGTCATATGACTGTCTGCTTCTGGGCCCCAAAGCAATTGGAGTTATTTATGGGGTTTTTTGCTTGTAATGACTGGATTCTGAGCCTGAAATCTAAGTATGTAAATATATTTATTTGAATAATTTATCTGATTAATGAGGTAGAGGTCAATTATACATCATGTACCACAGAACTATGCCATCTGTGCCTGAGAGATCAACAGAAATAGGGAAAAGGTAAAAAAGGGAAAGGAAACAAACAGATTAGCGGTCTGGCTTCAGATCTACAGCTTCACTGTTTGCTCAACAGAAGAAAATTAAAATATTACCCCAAGCACAGATTCCACTGAAAACCAAGCAAGCAGTAACTAAGTTTCGTGTTTACATTTCATAATAATTCACATGCACATTGTTTGGTAGCCACAGCTCCACAAATAAGCTGAATCACCAGGGCTAAGCTGTCTTTGATCTTCACTTTCACTTAGTGCCAGGTGGGCAATGGACAGGTTTTCTGCTGCTGTTCTAAGCCCCAGTCAAGCAAGAAAGTGAATAAAGGGTTATACCCCTACAGCCAGGAACTGTTGTCACTTACATGGCTTTAGTGGTCATCAGAGCAATACTAGAGATTAATTGGCAACTGTTACAGTGAGTAGAAGTATGGCCCTTTCTCAGTATAGATGACCCCTGACACTGGACAATTTCCGAGAGCAATTAATATTATCACTATCTGCAGAGATCCTGAAGGAGTTAAGCCAATAGGAGAGCATCCATTAAACAACTGTAGTTCTTATTTAATTCCAGCTGGACAAATTTAAGATATAAAAGTGATCTTCTTATTTTGAAACCCTCCTGCCATGAGCTGTGTGATTAGATTTAGCCTGTATATCCATACCCCAAAGCTGAGGTTATGACTGTGATCTCCAGTCCTTTAACTAAATAAAAGCTGTGTGTTTACATGTGCTAGCAATGATTTCGCTGCTCTGCCTCTGTTGTCCAAGTGCAGCCAGCTGGCTGGGCTGTGCCCAGGCTGTTTGGTGCTAGTAGCCGCAGATGATGCAATCAGCCCCCTCGTCCCAGCTGGAGCCGTCGATGCCTTGCTCTGCAAGCTCCTTGAGGAAGATGTTCAGCTGCTCTGCCTTACTTCCAGGGAAGGCAAGCGTGTGCACACAGGTGCTGTTGCTGGGGAAATAAGCAGATTTAGCTCCACTGATGGCTATCTCAGAGGCTGGAAAAGATCAGAGACAACAATAAACAAATAAAGCAGTTGAATTACTTAGCTTAGCTTTGTCGTGATCTTTAAACAAGTGCCAGCATTTCCATTTTCTAGACTAAAGTCTCCAACTTGGAATAAAAGTGCCTAGATGATTGCTTGCTTTTGGTAAGCCTTGGAGAACAACTGCTCTAGCAACTAGGCACTGTAAACAGTAAAATATTTTACATTAAGCATAGGAGAGGTAGGGTGGCCCTTTTGTACATCTATATGCTCATCTGTTTTTAAGTTAAGGCAATAACAACAGTCATACAGCCTGCTTTGCATCACAGATTGAGCAATGGATACAATGGGAGCAGTCTTAAAGCCCTTGGGCTGCCATGAAGATGGCAGCATTGCTGGCTGGGGGCCAGCTGCTGGCCTCTATTGTGTGTGCATACAGGCGTTGGCCAATTTTGCTGAGATTCTTCAAGTATTGTTGCAAGATAAACAGTTTTATGTCCTGTTGCTCTCTATCCAGTGGGTCACACAACCCTTGTGCAGCATGGGGTTTGTGTTAAAGTGATACCAATTTACTGTTTTTTAAAATAAAAAGGTGCACCTTCCCACAAAAATTTGCACACGTATCATGTTTGGTACCCCAACGTGAAACAGCAGTGCTCAGGCCTTCATGAGAGTATCAAAGCTAACGTGTTTTCATACCCATCAGTTGCCAGCCCAGCACTGGCTCTCACAATGTCACACATGACAAGGCTGTCACACACGTCAAGAGAAGAGAAACTTTTCTTTCCTCCTCTCTTTTTAAGAGAGGAAGCCTCACATCCTCACAAACAGATTTGTCTGAGAAGTACTCACGGTTGCAAACAGCCAGGGCCTTTCCCCCAGCAAGCTGCGTGGTCCAGGAAAACCCAGTGGCATTGCCACACACTTCATACAGCCTGCTTCTTCTGAGGAACTGGAAGTCATAGCCCTTGGGAAACAGTGGTGGGGAGAAAATAGACACTATCTTAGGGTATGTGATGGTAACTGCAAGGGGAAGAAACATTCAGCCAGTGCAGGTAAATACAAACAGTACAACCTCTCCCAGCCCCGAGAGATATAAAAAAAGCATGGCAAGCCAAATTGGGCTTTGACCAATAAGCAGTTGTAAATTGAGGAATAGATGCAGCAATACAGCAGCAGTTAGGCAGGAGTATTACCTTGTTGCACATGGGCTTGCAGTACTGAGCACTGCCAATGGTCACACACACCAGCCCCCCGTTTCTTGGGGCCACTGGGTGTGGGCACAGAGGTGGCTGCTTGCAAACTTTTGGGTGGATAAAAAAGAAAAAAAGAAAGAGAGCAAGAAAACAATGGGTCAGAGTGAAAGCGGGCATAAAAGTCTCCCCTTCCCAAGCAAACTCATTCACCCTTCTCCACCAGCTGGCTTCATCAAAAGCAAGAATTTTTGCTTGTTTAAAATCTTTTTCTCGCCTTTTTTTGACTGTGCTGCTGCTCAGCACTGGTGCCTGGGCTGCAGGGACAGTGGGACCCTGCTGCTTGTGCTGCTGTGCCTCCCCAGTCCCTGCCAGCCCAGTGCTTTCTGTTGCTGAGATGTCTTTTATCTACTGCCCCTCCTCCCCCACCCCCAAAGAAATGCAGACCCTTGGTTCACTCGTAGGTAGAAAAAATTTCCTTAGTGCTTCTCCACTGCCTTTGTTCAGCACCCAGCAAAGGTGAGCCTTGGTTCAGGAGGGGCCTCACATTGCTCTTGAACAGGGCGCAGCAGATCAAGTGTTTCTTGCAGTGTCCTCACCAGCGAATTGATTGAAGCTTTTTCACCCTTGGTGATCATATCAGGCAAGCATTCTGAAAATTTCTAAGGAGTTAGGGGAAAAAAACTCTAGGTTGAAAAGGAAAGACCTTGGAGCCTTAGAATTAATCTATCTGTGAACATATGTAAATAAAGAAGCTTACGTATTTTTAGGTAGCTATTGTTCTTTATCTAGTTATACTGCTTATGTTCAAGCCCTTTTATATATTTGGAGCACAGCAAAACAGGAAAATATATCTACAAGGACAGTTTTTAGACTAGCAGGAGCAGGAGCAAAGCTGTGGTAAGCGAGATGAAATTGATGTTTTTCTGCTCTTGCATGTGGCTCCCCTCCCAGGATGTACTTTGTACATGGCCAGAACAAGACACGAGTTGCGCTTGCCCAGCCAGTGCAGGCAGACACGGCAGGAGCCCAGCAGCACAGGGGTGGGTGCAGAACAGACCCTGGGAGAGCCAACTCTTACCTCAAGACTCTCGTTCACATCATCTATGGTTGCAGTTTTGCATTCACTTAGACGGGCCAAAGCTCCGATTTCAGTGAAATCTAAAAGACAAACAGAAGCAGGCACTCAGCCAGGTCACAGTCCCCCCTGACACTTCAACAAACTCCAAATACCATGGAATAGCACTTGTTTAGAGGAACTGTGCTTCTATCCTGCAGTCCTAGTGCTGGCTTGTATACCTGAGGTGATCAGGGCTCAAACGTGAATAATTTATTTGAAACAGAAATCTGAGCTCCTCGCTCGGGGCTGGGTTCCCAAGCAGGCCCTTTGTTTCTCTAAGACAGCCCTATTTAATTAATTGTTAGTCGTATTCAAGAATATCTTACCTGCAAGAAGAACTGCTAAACTTAGGACAAACAGTGTTTTCCAGGGGAGGCGGAAGCTGAACATTTCTTTCTGCAGGAGACCAAGGGCTAATTGCTTGTTGCTTATGGTGCCTGAGGGCAAAAACACTGGAGTCAGGCACAGAGCTGTGTGCCTGTGGGTCGCTGGTTGTTTACAGAGTGCCTCACTGCACGGCAGTGCTGTGATCAGGGATTAGGGGGAGGCACACATTGCCCCACTTGCTGGGAAGCCCAAGGAGAGCTTGCCAGAATAGTTTAGGGGAGGGCGAGGGCATGTTCTCGTTAGGGCACTGAGGCAGACCGGCTCTGCTGCTGCCAGCTCCACCGGGAAATTGTCAGATGAACTGGTTTACTGTAAACATGTTTAGCTTATGCACATTCTTGCATGCTCTGTCTCTTTCCCCACCTTCCCAGCTGTCTGTGTTTGTCTGTCTCACACACACACTTATATACAAATACATCTTCATAAAGAAGATATAATAATGACTTAACTTGTATGCCATGCTCCAACAGAAAGCTCAGAATATCAAATGCCGACTGATTTGAACCAAGGGGGTATGGTCTGTATCCTGTAGCATCTAGAGTTTAGCTACTTTCTTCTTCTTCTTCTTTTTTTTTTTTTTTTAATGGGGCCAAGAACCTCATATACTTAAATCCATTTATGGGAAGAGCTAAATAGGTAGCAAAATTGCCACAAAATTCAGCCCTTTTTACCCTACACATTTACTAGCAGGTTCATCCAATTACCCAGCTAACATGCTAGGGGGGTGCCCGACCCCCAATCAAGGTTCAGAGTCACAGCCTTTCACCTGAAAGACTGTCACACATCTCCAGATGATGCCAAGCCTCAGGCCAGCCTCACCTGCCCCCAGCTGGAAACACACACACCCCTGCTCTCCAACAAACCTTGAATGGTTGTTGTTGTCACCACCTGAGCAGAACGCTTCCTTTTTGTCTGCAGGTGTTTCTTTTTGTAGAGACATGGACTTTCTGCTTCCATGCTATGTTACAGAACACATTTATTTATAAGGCACTTTCTCTGGTTTCTCTTTTTTAGCTTTTCATTCACTTGCTTCTGCTGGCTGTAGTGTAATACGTTATGATCCGGAGCTCTTGAAGAAGTTAAGCCAAAAGGAAGGCACCCAGTGCATTGACAAAGAAATGTCTTCTTGTGCTGTCCCAGGGACATCTTGATAAACAGGTGTGTGTAGGACTGTAATGCTTCCACGAAAGAGTTCTGTCTCAGCATGAATGGTGACTTCCTTATTATTAGTAAAATGACTTTGTGTACAATACTGACAGGTAAAAGATCATTTGCAAAACAAGTCTTTAATGACAAAGGTCAAGGCTAATGTTTCTAGGCAGACCAACAGGACCTGGCTCCAAACAGTTTGCTTTTCTGAGGCTGATGCACACATGTTCCATATTCCTTGGAAGATAAGCAGTTTGCAGATAGGAAAATAGTCTCTGGGAAATTTTTGCAAAGTCACTCTTTAAGATGCAGGTTCTCTTTGAGATATTTTCCTACCAAAATATACCCAGGTGAGTACCCATGGAGGCCCACTGATTAATGTGGTAAGTCCTTGGGAGATCAGGAGCTACACTTAAACTTGCAACTTGTTTATCTTAAGGCGTACAAAACATAGTGCACATTAGCATAACTAATAAAGTGGAGAGACCTCTGGCTTAACGAGGCAGAAATTGTGTTTATGGCGTACTTCAAAGGAATAAATGTCAGCTTTTCCTTTAGCGTTCATCACACGCACTGTCTTGCCACCACCACGTCTATTCGGGAGGCACTGTATGAAGACATTTATTTAAGAGATAAACACAGGGTGGCAGCACTTCTCCAGCGTAGATATATCAGAACACCGGCTAAACCACAGAGCATTAAGTCCCTCTTGGGGGCCACACACGGGCAACCCTCGCATTGCAGGATTAAACTGTTGCCTACTGACAAAGAAAACTGATCACAGAAGACAAACGTGGTCTCACATCCTCCCAATTTAACCAAACCTGTGCCTAACCCACAGGCATTTGCAAAGAGTGGTTTGCCACGGTGTCGGACAGTGTAGCACGTGGGCACAGACAGAGACGTCCTTGTCCTCAGCCAGGACCATGTCCCGCCCGCCTGCAGCAGCGACCCTGACCTGCGCGGAGAGGCGGGCGCTGGCTCCAGCAGGAATAACGGGACACCGGGACCACCCCCGGAGCCGAGCGCTGGCACAGCCCGGTTCCACAGCCGGGCACATGCCCTGAGCCAGGGCCAGCTCTCCAGGGGGAAGGCACTGGGCCAAATGGAACCTCATGCTCTGCGTGTTTGGTGAAGTTTTGCACTTCTTTCTCTGAGCTATATTTTATTCCCAAATTATATCCAATAAAGCAAGCTGTGCAGTAAACCTGACACTTGGGAGCATAAATGAAGAAAAAATACTGTATAGCACAAATGTAAGATTTACAAATAAAAATCTAATACTTTTTCACCGAGTTTCTGTTAATCAGAAGGACTAAAGAGTGAACATAGATGTATTAACAGGGAAATTCATATAACAATTCCAAAATCTAATAAAATTAAATTATGTTGGTAAGCTAAATTACTACAAGAGTAGAAGCAGCTGAGTTGAGATGGACCATTAAAAAAGCATGGAAAAAGAGACACATTTACACACATGGTAGTAAAAAGCTTTTTATTCTATGATTGCTGTTTCATAGGAGAGCACTTATGTTTCAAAAATGCAGGTAATTGAAACACAACAGTAACAGCACATATGCAGTGTGGGTGATTTAAATATTACATATATATTAACACCTTTTATAAAAGAGGCCAAGATACAGCTATGTGATATTCAGCCTCCTCCCATCAAAGCAGCCCCCAGCCGTATGCAATGCTAACTCCAGTAAGGAAATTGGACCCCGGAATTTCCCATTGTCTAATTAGAAGCAACAGATCTGCTGATCCTTAGTCAGAGTTGGGAAAGTCGTCTTCACCTTTGCCCATCAAAGGTTTGAGGTTCAGCTATTGGTTTGAGTACCTGAGTCACACTTCGTCTTTATCGAAAGAACCAACAGAGCAGCAGTTAAAAGTAAACTGTATTTCGTTGTCTTATGCTGATTTCAAAAAACAGACTCTGTCCATTATATCTTAGATAATGAAAGACACTGAGGGTTAAAAAAAATCAATTTCCAAGAAAATAACCTTTTCTTTCTTTCCATTTAAAATCTAAAATTCCTCATGTTGAATATAAAGCTGTCAAATTTGATTTTCAGAAACATCCTCATCCTTAGTGGTCCTCCTTTCTGTTTTTAGAAGGTGACATGTCACTAATGTCAAAACACGAGTTTTTTAGGCACTTCCCATGAGAATTCCTGTCTTCCAAAGTGACCATAACATGCAGTCTTCTGGTAAATAGGCTTTTTCAGATCCAAATCCCTGTGTGTATAATAAAAAGAAAGAAAAATTTTTTATATTAAGATACTTCATGATCACTACTGTTAAAATCCTGATGTTGATGTCCATCCCATACCCTTAGCCAAGCGAGCATATTCTGGAGATACAAGCATACCAATGAACATGTTCAATGGAGACAATTAAAGTCATAACACTACTTAAATGTCTTTAATGTACTTTAGGTCTATAAGGAAAGGCCTTAATACTGAGAATTTTTGATTGTCATGGAAAAGATGAAATAACCTTAAATTCCTTCTGTAAACCAAAAGATACTTTTTCCTCAGAACAAAGTAATTTAAAGTTCTTGGAATGCAAAAGTTGTTTTATTTGACTTCCATATGTTATAGAAGGCCAAACCTTCAGTAACAGCTGAAGATTTTGCAAGAAATCATTTCTTGGATGTGACTCATGGGATATTTTCCTTTCTGTGTGTTTCTTTACCTGACAATGACTCCAGGCCGAAGATCAAAGTTTTTGTGCACAATGTCCAGCAGCTCTTTCTCTGTTTTTTGGGAAGTTCCGTAAGTGAACAGTGAAATGGACAGCGGATGAGCAACCCCAATGGCATAAGAAACCTGGAGGAAAAAAGTCACCTTAGTCAGCCAATAAACACAGCATCAGCTGCAGCAGAAGAAAGGATTCCTTTATGAATCATCTTATGAAAACTAAGGCCTCTCCTTCACTTCTCATATTTGCACAATCTGTATTTGTAGAAAAAAGAAGAGGAAACTTTGAAAATGCCGAGGCCTCTGGATTACTTTCTCCCCCATTATCCAGCCACCCCATGCTCATTTCCATGACAGAGTCAGAGGGTTGAGGGCTCAACAAATGTCCAGAAAAATAGCCAATAAAATGAAAGCTAAATGAAAAGTTGCAGTTTCAAGAAGCCAACAGGCTATTAGTGACATTACAGGCAGAGGGCTTGAACCGAGCATATCAAGTCTTCCTTTCTTTAAAAACCCATCACCGAGACCACTTCTACTACAGTGTCTCGGACTAGGGGTAATCAAAGAAAATCTGAAAAAGGAAAATCTTTTTGAGAAAAGCAACGTCCTTAGCAATCCATACCTGAACCAGAACACGGCGACAGAGCCCAGCTTTCACCAGAGACTTGGCCACCCAGCGGGCTGCGTACGCGGCCGACCTGTCCACCTTGGTGTAGTCTTTGCCAGAGAAGGCCCCGCCGCCGTGCGCTCCCCAGCCGCCGTAGGTGTCGACGATGATCTTCCTCCCAGTGACACCAGCATCACCCTGGCCCGGCGACAGAAGTTGTCCGTTATACATCCATTCTATCATCAGTCTCAAACAAGGCTGTGCATTCCTTCAGAAGGCTGCAGCAACAGGCAAGTTCACCACACAGGGTAGCTGAAGGAATGAACTTGTCTCACCAAGGTACAGCAGCAGCTGTAATTGTTCTTTAAAGCCAGATTCTCAAGACAAGCCATTCACAGATTTGTTTGGTCAGTCAAGCAAACAGGTTTACACCCCGATAGCTAGAGCACGTGTTGCCTGTTTTAAAAAAAAAAAATCCCTGGCAATATGTAAACTTTGATTTAGAAAGGACCTACTAAATATCCAAACAAATTGCAGAATACTGCTAAAAAGCTCTGTGCCATATGGGAACCATTGAGAGATTTCACACTGTTTAAAATATGAAAGAAACCCCAACCCAGGCTTTCATATCTTCTAGTCAAAATCACAAATTGTGTGAATATTTAATAGTAGATTCTTTCTTTATTTACAGTCAAAGGTATGTCAGTGGTACCTTATACACCATTACGTGGATATTGGCACCCAGCACTTCCAGTGCAGTATCAGAGACTGGCATATATGTACTAAAAACTGCATTTCCAGCCCCAAAATATTTATAGTCTAATTTAAAGTGTACACAACAGGTATGGAGTACTAGGCAGTTACAGGTAATTGAGAAAGGATTACTTCTTTCTAAGACCAGATATCTATAGATGAATATTCTAAAATATTAATAAGGAAATAAGTACACATAATATTGTGGTTGCCTACAGCTATCCTGACTGCTCCTTACAGATATTTAATATTTTCCTTTGATCAGGGCCAGCTGATCAGCACCGAACTAATTGTCTGACCCCTGTAATTTACTAAATCCTTAAGCTTTCTGGTGTGAATAGAAACAGGTTCAAAATTTAAATTCAGCTGCCACCTGTGCAGGCAGATTTGAAATTCTTTGCCTCAGAACATCATGTCACTAAAATTCAACTGCTGGAATGTTTGCACGGCAAACACAAGCGGGGAGTCAAAGTTTTTCTTAGAGAGACTGTGCATTTACACAGAAGTAAACCTTTGGCACTGTTTGTTCCATTCTGCTAAGGAAGCAGTGAGACGTGAATCTGAATTTTAGATAGCTGAGCCTGTCTTAAAGGGTCCTGTCCTCGGGCTTTTCTGCTTGACTCAAATATTAATTTTTCATGGTGCAGACAGTTGCAATGAGAACACCTTGTGTGCCACCATGACTCGGCTGCAGAACTGAGTGAGAGGAAGAGGAATAGATGGACATGTGAAAGGCAAGAGAAACACCCCTTGTTTCAAAGGTGCTGAGCAAGTACAAATGCACTTGTAAAGCGTGTGGAAGTCATCATTGGGATGAGCTGTAATGTCTGTCCTCATCACACCAGCAGGTATTGCTGGTAGGAAAATGGTGATAGCAGCAAACCTACTCATTTTCCCATAGCCAGAATTCAAGCTCCCACCACACTCGAAAACGCAAGGTGAAAATCTGGAGTGAAATACATGTATCTTCCTTAGATGAACTGATCTGGAGGTAAAACAGCCTCCTGCAGATAGCTTTGTTAAAAATAAAACTGAGTAACACTCTTCTGCAAAATAAGCAGAAAGCTAAAGCTGTGAAAGTCAAGAAGAGAAATAGTTATTTTCTAGTTGCCGCAACACCGTTGTAAATTGCACAAGTGATGATAGCAGTTGTAAGGTCATGGACACATGGGCAGATTGACCCATACTGAGTAAACTTAGCCCAGGTTTGAAAAGCTGTAAACGAATGCTGTGACTTGCCTTGGTTTGTGTGTGCAAACATATGCAACAGAGCTCTAGCACAAGAGCAGGAAAGGTATTCTTGGTTGGCTTATCACATGTAACTATAGTACATTTTCAAATGGATGCAGTTCTGAAAGATTTACATTTTTAACAGGTGCAGTTCACTGAACATGTGAAAATTTTCCTATGTAGCCTTCTTTTTGTATGTATCTATGATTGCTGCCTTGGTTCATTCATTCTGAGTTACAGCTCAGGTTTGACTCTCCTTTCGTGCATAGTCTAGGATGTCAATAATACTCAAAATTACAGTGATACAACCCATTCAATGGCACAAAAACACATTTTTTGTAGAACCATTGCTTATAATGATGAATCTCAACACCTTCCTACCTGTTACATGGCACTAATGTAAAAAAGACAGACTGCCTTAGAAATAATTCTAGAAAATTCCAGTAAGTGAATGAATTTGAAAAACAAAGGAAAAACACTGTCTGCTTTGATTTGTTGTGAAATTGAACCTAATTTCAGGAAGGAACTTTGAAATTTTGTTGTGATAGTTCTGAAGGTATCTGAAGACTAAAACACTGGTAACGGTAAATTTGTTTTCAAAAACGAGGTCTCAGAACTGCTCATCCTGCAGAGAGTGGAAGTTCTGCCTGACCTCTGTGACTGCAGGATGAAATTAAAAATCCCGGCTGCTGCATTGCCCAGAAGAAAAAAGAACATTTATTTTCTCACCAGAAGAAGCCTATCGGGGCTGACTTTCAGGACCAATGAACACCTTCAGCTCTTGCTGGTGTCAGGCAGAACAGTGAGAACTATGCAGATTTGAGAACCAGGTTCACTGCAAGAGAAGTAAAGCTTCTCTTGTCCATCTCTCTGTAAGAAGTGTTTCCCATCAGAAAGGACTGCAGGTCTCACTCAGTGCTGGTCACCAGAGGGTTTGAGGAAACCCAGAACTGAGCTGTACACTCTACATACAATGGAAGATCACATGCAGACTTGCCTGCCTGGTCACGACACAAGTACAGGGTCACCATGCCCTCAAAGTTTACTTTGGCATAGGACACGTGAAACCTGCGGCCCTTCTCCCACATCCAACTGCAGATCCAAGGAAGATCCAAATCTTCCACTGAGCAGCTTGCTCCCTATACCCTGGGAGAGAGATGCCAAAACCTGAGCATTGAAGACACACACTCAGTGAAAGGCAAGCTCGTAAGACCACCAAAATAATACAGCACAAACCTGAGGCCCTCCAATAACAAAACGTCCACTAGGCTGAAGGTGATAGACAGTTTTGTCATCCAAGTATTCTGCAGGGACAACAACTTGGATCACACGTTCCCTCAGGGTCCTGCGCATGTTCTCCAGAGAAACGGTCTCGTCGTGCTGCACAGAGATCACGATGGTGTGAACACGCACGGGGATCACCGCTCCGTTCTGCTGGATGTACTGCACTGTCACCTGAGGAGCACAGGGACAACGGGGAGAAAACAACACAGCTGCTATAAAACGTGCTACTGGTATTCCTCAAATGTCACGCAGGCTATGCCAAAAGCAAAACTGTAGCAAGATGTCAGTGCTGACATTAGAGTGATTGCTGTTCACATTGATGCCAGGGTATGAGAAATAAAGCCTAATTCCTCACTACATTTTTGCTATGCTAAAGACAAAAAGAAGAAAAAAAAAATAATAGAAAAACCAACTCAATATGATCAATCTGATTCTCTGTGAAATCATCCAAAATATATCTTTCAGGTGGGATTTCCTTCAAAACTCCCAAGCCTCAGATAGTTATGTTCTCATCTTGCATCTTGAAAATGTCAGCCTGAACCACTAAATACAAATAAATCCTTTGGATGTCCTGTCACTTTTCCAATGAGCACAAACCACTTAGTTCTGAAGGGTTAAATGTCTCTCCACTGGCAGGCGGTAAAGTGCTCTGATACAAGTTAACCATTTTCCAACAGCCAAGGAGACAATGTCACAAGCCGTGGAAAACTTTATCAGCAACTTTTAGGTTATCCTGACAGACTGAAACACATCAACTGCTGTCTTCAAAAATACTCAATATTTCTGGAAAGAAAAAGTGTTGGTTTTCAACTCTCTGAGCAGTCCCTTGCAGTATTTACCTGTGTCTTAGAGTCAGGCCTCAGCCAAGGGAGTTCTCCGCTTCGCCTCAGCTCTGCTAACCTGGCGTTCAGTTTATGAGCAAGAATAATTGTCAGGGGCATACATTCTTCTGTCTCATCTGTTGCATAACCAAACATCAAACCCTGCAGGAGGAGGAAACATGCTTTAATCACTGTTAAAGGCACCACAACCAAAGGCAATGAGATTTCATCTGAAGAAAAGAGCCAGCAGTATCCTCAGGTTTACTTTCTATTGTTTTACATCAAGTGCAAGGAGCCGAAACTCAGATCAGGCTCCAACATGTTACAGTGTAGTGACAAACAAACCATGTTCCTAGAATTTTTTCAGTAGCCTGAAGGCTTACATGTTGAGCTGGAAACCTGGACAAAAATGAAGATGTTTCTGTGAAAAAAAATCAGGTTCTTTAACAGAAAAAAAAAAAAAAAATCTGCTGGAGAAAACATTTCAGGACTATTCTGCCACAGGAAAGATGTTTTCAACAGCCTGGAAATGTTCCAGATGCTTTTATGTATGAATACAGATGCACTTACAGTGCAGCTCACATCTGAAATTTCAGTGGAATGGGATGTGAGCAGTCCATGAAGGACATACCCTTCAACTGTTCAAGGCACTTGCCTCAAGTTTTTCAGTGCTACATGCTTGGAGTGACAGCTTCTATGTTATATATTATATTTGCATTTATACTGTTATATATTACTTTCATAATTCATTCATGTTCCCTGCATCAGATCATCATTTGCTAAATAGATTTAGCAGCATTTTCTTTCTCCTCATCCAGTGTATGTTGTGGGGAAAAGAAAAAAAGGGAAAAAAGACAGGAAGGTACTTTGATCAAATGGAAAGTGAGGCCATCAAAGAGCCAAAAAAAGTTAGATCTCTTTCCATCTTATGTAGTATTACACCCCCGTGATAGCAGAAAAGCATCTTAATTTAGCCCTCAAGGGATTTTTTGAACAATATTAGCTTGGCTCCTGGACTCTGATACCTACACTTACGCTTCTCAACAGCACTGCTATAAACTAGATATTACTTTTAATGATAACTAGTTAAATTCACTCATATGGCATCAGTCACATGATGGAGTTTATATGTTAGTATCTTTCTCTTGCGAACACACCATAAATGTCTACATGTGCTCTTCAGCTCGGAGAAATGCAGCTTGGACAGCCTTAATTACACAGAACACCTACTACAAGAGCTGCCTCCGGGGCCAAGTGAGAATCAAAAGTACTCTGGTATTTATTGTACTAATGCTGAGGGCAGGTGAAACATCACCTAAATTTTTGCTGTACAAATCTCAACAGCTCTGTGAATGTGAAAAGATCCTTTGTTTATCCATTGCTGCACAGCAAGTCTGGCTGCAAGATGAATGGTCTGATGAACCTAGAGCTACACAACGAAACCATGGAATACGTAAGCAAAAAACCTTTGCTAACTTCTAAAGGGAACCTTCTCAGCTACTACAAACTGGTAGAGCTCTCCTGATTTACCTGGAGTGCTAAAACAACACCAGGCAAAAGTCTGCCCTCAAAGAACCTCCAACTGTTTTAGTAAAATTGTGGGGTTTATTCTGGGGTAAAGAGAAGTGCGGAAATACTTTGACATGGGTTTTGACATAAAAAATAGGGCAAAAACATGGATTAAACTTTTTCTATTAAAACAGCTTTGGTGTTTTAGGTATGATGCTATGTCTACCTGATCTCCAGCACCAACATCCTCTTCATTCCTGTGTAGATGAACACCTTGGGCAATATCAGGTGACTGCTGTTCCAGTGCCACTAAAACATTACAAGTCTTGTAGTCAAAGCCTGTTTGGAAAACAGAATGGCTGTGATTAGCTTTTTCTGTCACAATTAAGGAAAGTAACATGGAACCATAGGACAAAATTTTTATTCTGAAGGATACCACATTAAGAACTCAAAACCTAGCTGCTATTTTTAGTAAATTTTTTGTCAATCCCACCCTTGAAACCTTTTTTAGGATGGGGTGGGATATATAGGGTTGCCTTTCTTGCTTGTTACTGCTTATTTTTTCTTGCACTGGTTCCCCGTGCCAAGCCAATTCAGATTATGAATTGTCAACTGCCAGAAAGTAGTCAAAAAGATAAATAATGAACCTCTCTCAAATGAATAGTAATAAAATCCTCTCAGAAGCTGAGATTTTCAGCAACTGAAGACTCCGCTCTCTGATACATTGCTTGTAACACACGCAAAACAGTGTCCATCCTTAAATCTCTCATGGGATTTTGCATGAACCACAAACAGAAAAACACCAGACTAAGGTCTTACAAAAAAATCTGGAAATGGGAATTTACATGACTTCAAAGACCAAAAGTAAGGATTTAAAAAGAAATTGAAAGACTTACAGAAGATTGTGGCAAAATTTCCCACCTGTTCCTAGGTGTATTAATAGTAACTTCCTTCTCTCCAAACCCAACCTTTCTTAGAACTGTAGCTACTGACAGCTGTTGACCAAACTCATATTCAGCCAGTACAACATATATACACGTCCATATGCGTATGATCCACTTGAATGCTCTTCACCCCTTTTTCAGTAGGCTATGTAGAGAAGAAAATTATATTTCTGTGTGTAATTGTTTGGTTTAGGTTTCTTTTTTCTACTTCTAGAAATTGTTTTTTACTGGGTCACGGCTTCTCCCCTCATCATTGTTGGCTGTTCGGACGAAAAGGAAATTTATGATCTACTAGATTTGCTTGTGTTTTCTGAAAGCACTGCTGTTGTGTGATGGTAGAGGCAACCTGCAGCTGAGCTGCTGTAATATTCTCCCACCACAATCTCCTGCAAATTCAATTGCAATTAAAGGACTGCAGTAAACAACTTGTAAACCAAAAGCTCTTAAAAGATACACTGCACTGTAACAGAATACCTGGAATATTTCTACTGTATAAACAGATACATGCAAATCAGAAAGTGGAATGTGTCTGGTACACAGAGCATTTTGCCTTCTTTATCATTTGCACATCTCACAGCCTAGGTCTGGACTGCACACTGCTCAGTGTAAAAGGAGTTACTCAGAGCTGACAGAGCACCCTGCAGTGACAGCCACCTTTACACCTGGGAACTCTAGATGCTACTACAGTACAAAAATACAAAGGTACAATGAAATGAACTAGGTTTGTTCTCTCTCTTTTGCACCAAGGTGCAACAATCAGGTTGCCAACAAAAAAAAGAGAGTCAAGTTCTTGCAAGTTTGGAGGAGCGGTAGGTTCTACGGTTCAAGTTGAAGTTAATTATTGCGGCCTAATTCCACAGTTCAAAGTATACTCTGCTGACTCCTAACTCACTTTTAACTAATGAAAGGTTTTTACTTACGGGGGTAAAGCCAGAAACTGTGTCAGGTAGCACCATGTAAGCAGCTTTCACAAAGCACATTCATTTTGTATCAGGCTTGCTAAAGCCCCTGCATGGGACTGGTGACAGACCTGTTTTGCAGTTGCCTATTGCTTGCTCTTCCACGATTTCACGAGTTTTTCCACCAACCTTTAGCTGAATCATCATAGCCAATATGTCTAATTGCATCTCGGACAACTCGCTGATAATCCACAATAGCACGAGAAGTGATCTCCCCACAGAGCAACACCATTCCTGTCTTACATACTGTCTCTGAAAAGAGAGATGAAAACAGGATTACAATAGCAGAATAAGCCAGCCCACTAAGACAAATAACTGTCTGTGATGACGCTGATTTTGAGAGATCTATTGGGTATATATAGTGTAAATCCTTTCTATCCATATTTTTGGCATTATAATTCCATCTATAACAAATTCTTTTCATATTCACCATCTGTCTGAAAGCAAGCAAAAAACTAGTGCATGCAATTTACAAATGGGCAAGTCAAAACACTGAGCAGAATTCAGTGAGATGCAAATCTATTTCTTCCAGGACAATTCAGTCCATGCACAAAATCAAAGGCTCTGCACTTCCACAGCCTGCTTAGGCTTCAGTCTTTAGAAAAACTTTTACTGCTTCTTCTCATCTCTCCTTCTTTTGAAGACTGAAATTATTATGACATTTTTTGAGACTGAAATGAGCTAGGTCTTTGCAAACATCCTAAAAAAGGAATGTGACTGTGTGATGACTTAAAGCAAAGCAGCAAACAACTTACCACAAGCAACCTTGGCATTCGGGTCCTGTTTGAGATGGGCGTCTAGTACGGCATCGCTGATTTGATCACAGATTTTATCTGCAAGACATCAAAGCTGGGATTCAGAATCGCAGCACTCAATACAAAACATGGACTGTTTGAATCACTTTCAGTTGGTATTTCAGAAAGTAATTCTTTTATTGCTTATTACTGGCATGTTTAGGGTAGCTAAATAGAAAGACATACTAAACATCCGTCCAGCAAACTCAGACACAGATCACTTACTGGTGTAAACTAACTAACTACAACTTTACCTGTAGTTTTCTACACTTGGGTGTGAAACAAGAGTGTAATGCACAGAATAACCTGAGAGTTTAAGAGGTTTTACTCCCAGCCTTCTCCTTCTCTAGCACCACTGGCACTGAAAACCAGTGGTGCTCTAATGGAACGGTGATGTTCCACCACCAGCTTCCATCACCCCAACAAAAAGTTACAGTGTGCCTGACCAACACTGGTGGTGAAGCCTGAGAAAGTGTTTAGGTTAATAAAGACAATGCTCAGCTCAGTGGAGGGCTGGGTTTTGGGTTGTTTTTTGTCACTGATTTCTGCCATCCAGCAATGTCACCTCCCAATAGTCCCTGCAGCCCGCCTAAGGCAGTGCAGGGAGTACACACACAGAAGCAGGAAGTGGTTACCAACTGAAGTTTGCCTGAGGGAAATCTTTAGTTACATGCCAAATACAAAGGTTTCAGCTCAAGTTTGTCATAATAATCTTTTATCTTTTTCTTTCTTTCTTTTCTAATCTTTAAAACAAACATTGACTCTTAGTCAAATAATCTAGCTAATCTAATGGACACAAAACCCATAGCAATGTCTTCCACATGAAAATGATAAATTTTCTTATATAAGTATAATATTTTCTTATATAAGTTAATTTTATTGTTCTTAAAAAAGGTCTAGTATTGCTTTTAGATATTGATATTACAAGCTGTGTGGTAAAATAACTTAATCTCCTGCCTTGCTGTGTGCAACACAATCTGTTGGAAAGTAATGTTTTGTAAGAGTCTGTCATTAGAGGCTTTTAATACACTTAAGCTCAAGTCAGAATAAATTATCTTTTTTTTTTCATGGAGAAGGTGTACATTTAGCTAAGAGGGACAAATCAAAGACTGGAGAACTAATGTGATTCTGACACTCTTATCTCCCATATTCACTCCCATCTCACCACTTCAACACAAAAAGAATGAACACAAAAGACAATTAGCAAATGTAGGCTGCGTTGGAACTTTCAGCCTAGCAAGAACTGTACATGGATTACTAAATTTGGGACAATTATTACCAAACAGGAATCAGACACCGTTTTTTCAATTTAATTAGACATCCAACTGAACCTTGTTTAGCAAACCTGGGTACAAAGGTGGCAGGAGTGATTAAAATGTACCTGTGCTTGCTCTCTTCGAAGTTTTTGTTTTTATAAGGAATAAGTATAAAGGGAAAAAATATTGGTGACAACACGAAATTTTTGATTACCTGGATGTGACAACAGAGAAACTGGGGTTAGAACGGCTTTCCTAGTGCAGGTCCAATACCCAGCAGCAAACTCTAGTGACTGGGACTGCTTTGTAGTCTTTTTTTCACTGCCCAGAATTTCTATGAACAACTTTTATGGCTGTCCTTGCTCCACATGAAGTATGTCTCACCTGCATTAGATGCTACTATCCCACGTGTCAATCAATCAAACTCAAATCTAGTTCTGAAAGGCTGAAGGAAAGGCAACGTACCAGAGGAAACCCCTATAGACAGTGGGATTGCAGCTCCTAAGAACCTAAAAATACTGTGCTGAGAGAAAAGGGGTTTTTTTCTGATGGGAAATAATGTAACTACAGTTGATAAATGAAAGTTAAAAAGAGAGAGATAAAGATTCAAAAAGGAAAATCTGAAAAGAGTGAGAGCCATGGAAACCATTCATCTAGAGGTGTGCAGGATTCCTTGTCCCTTCAAACCTCTGGATGAAAACTGGATATCTTTTTAAAAGGCATGAATGAAATTCAACTGCTATTTACTAGCTTGTTTGAAGAATTCTTGCATGAAATGTTATTACCTACGTCTGAGGGTCAAACCAGATTATGTTTTGGGGATCCCTTCTGATCTTTAAAATCTATGTGAGACTCTAATAAATTAAAATAATAGATTAGAATAATTTAATCTACTATACTTGGAGCATACATTAAAATAGTCTGACACAAACGAGCTTGATAGCTCATGTCATGTCTGATTGTTGGTGAAACAACCAGCAGCTCTAGTGCAACTTGATCCAAATCCAGATAGATATACCTATCAAGACTGGAAAGAGAAATCCAGCTGGATGATTGGCTGATTAATGCACTAAATTAAAGGCATGTCTATTAGTAAAGGTCTCTGGTGTAAACTAAAACCAGACATTCTATTTTTAGCAATGCTTAGCAGACTTTGTGTACCCTTCATTCTGTTATTTAAATTTCTCATCTCAACTGTCCCATTTATCTTATTATCTGCTAAGTGTGAGAGGTTAAGTTTGTCCATTATTTTCTTCCTTTTTATACTCCCTTCTTTTTTGGAAACAAGGAAAGCATAATGGAACGCCTTTGGTGAGACATTATAATCTTAAAAAAACCCCCATTTAATAGGTCAGAATTCAGTTCATGCATACCTTCATGTAGTGAATTACTAACCAACTGAATGAATATTGCAAAAGGGGTATCTAAAATGACTGGGCAGGAAAGCATCAGACAGCCATGAGTCTTTTCATGAAATCCAGTCATCCCACAGGCCCAGCCTTATGGCAGAGACGCCAATTAACCAGGAAAAAGGTCTTGCTAACTATAAAATGAGTCTAGGGAAGCTGATGATAAACCCTACTCCAAACCCCAGTTGTAACACTAGGAAGTAAAGGAGATGTTCAACAACAAAAGTGATCGCCAATAATTAGAAGGAGCTTCACAGTTTTCCAGATAGTATGACATAAGTTTGTTACTCAAATCTAGAGTCTAGCAAAAGTTCTCAGAGCCTCCAAGGGAATTTAGTTTCCCACACTCACCACACACAAAAAAAACCTATGAACAGCAGTAAAACCTGAAAATTTAATTCAAAAAAGCTCCACAAAGCACAGCAAAGAGGTACAGCCGCACTTCTGGCTTTGGTGGTGTAGTAAATATAATAAACATTGGACATTTGAAATGGCAAGGTTTTCTTCAAAACCTGTGATCATCAAAATTGATGATATGTAATTTATATAAACAGAAATTAAACTAGAATGTGAATTTTTATATTCAAAATATGACAAATTGAGCACTTTTCAGTTTTCTGGTAGAAAAAAATAAAACAGAGAAGAAATGCAGATATTTATCATAAGCATTTCACCAAAACATCAGCTTTCCAACAAAAGAGTTTCACTAGGAAGACTTCAAATACCTGAATTGTGCTGTACAATTTTCCTATTTAAAAGAACTCTTGAGGAGTTCTAATTGATAACTGCAGCAGTACTGCAAAATTAGCAGTGTTCAAATGTCCTGTACATCTGTTCTCCTTGTTCAATGCAGTTTACTGAAGTATTATGCATATCATTAAGCATACATAATCTTAGATATAAGACTCACAAGCATCAGCTTGCTGGACAGATCTGCATTTTCTGGATTGTTTTTTTTTCTTTTGCAATTTTTTTTCCCTGTGAATATCTACAAGATAAACATATGCTTTCTATACCGTTGAAAGTCTCAGGGTGCTTTTAGAAGATGGTTGGTCCTATATTTTTAAAGAGATTCCTTGATACTTTCTGGAAATCTGAATGGCATTCAGTTTGCAGACAATTCCACCTGAAGCCACACCAGACAGGAGAAGGAATTGTGCCTTGGTGGTTTGACATCTGTGAGATATTGCGGGGCACAGAAACACACGATGCATTTCAAAGCACCATGAAACCTGCGCAGCATGACAGACACTACTGGACTAAGGAAAATGGAGCAGCTACCAAAAAAAAAAAAAAAAAGAAAAGTTCTCTTTTTCATGCTGCTCTCTGTGTGCTTTTATTAGTATATTGAAAGGAAGAAGCCAAGTGTAAGTCTTCAGAGAGTTTGGAATTTACACCACTAAATGACTAGATGATTAAAGACCTGAAAGGAATTACCAAATGTTGTGCCCAAGGGGTTTTGAAGAATCTGGAGTAAAAATATGGCATAAACAGTCTACTATAATGTCTTTGGGGAGCATAGGTAATACTTGTGTGTTAATTATTGGCAGCTATTACATGCTTCTAGGAAATCCGGGCTTCTCAGTGACACCCAGCTCTAGGCATTACACAGATATAAGGCAGTTCTCCGTGCACCCAAATAAATAAGCATGTAATTTCCCCTGCTTTGTGCATTAAGAAGGTCTCCATTAAAGCATTCAATACTCAGCTAATATAATCAGAACAATTCAAATTTCCACCAGACAAAGATCTGGTTCAGGATCTTTACTTCACATAATGCCCTCTAGCAAAATTATACTACCACATACGGAAGAGAAATAATCAAGAACACGCAAATTATCCATTTTGTATAAACAGAGGAAATCAAAACTCACAATAAAATTCTATTGCTACAGATAGCATCAGAAGCCCAACTACAGCCTCAGGCACTGGTCCTCATTTTAAGAAACAGCCAAGATTTTCCTAGGTGATAAAATCCTAATGGCATGTCTACGCTTCTTGTGCAAAACCACAGAGGGGAAAAGGGGAGTTGGCCAGGATGCAGGGGTGATCAGTTTGCTGTCAGGAGCCAGAGCTATCATGGAGATGATTAAGATCCATTTCTGGTGCTCAGCAACAAGAATTTGGAGGACAACCCAGAGTTACTTACTGCCAGCCTGTCCTCCTCTGATCTGGAAAATCTCTATTTCCCCTTTGCCATAGGCATTTGGGTTTTCAGTACCCTACGTTAAGACCTAGGCTGTTGAAGAAAGTATAAGCATCACAGCCTTGAAAACATCCAGGTAAATTTCAGTTTTCCACTCACTCTAAAATAAACCTCCCAGGTTGGCACTTAGCATCTCATAGAACCCAGAGACCCAGCAACTTCTGCCAGGTGAGAGAAATTACAGACACATCCAAGTGGTAACTGTGTTTCTCAAGGGCCTGCCTAGCATTTCAGCACAGGAGTAAAATAAATTCATGGGGCTTCAAAGAAAGCTGCTGAGGACCAATAGATTGTTTGGAAATAAAGAAGGCAATGTGAATAAGAACTAAAGAATTGGCCAAATTCTAAAACAAGTAACAAGATAAAGAGAGAACTGGTAAATGAAAGAAACCAAGGGACAAAGCTAAATCTGGGACTCGGTTGAACTCTCTCTGCTCTGAGACTTCCCTATTATTGCCCCAAAATGAATAAAAAATAATTATTAGAGTAGCATAAATTGTGACCAGTTGTGTTTGGAAATAACATCATCCGTGGAAAATTACCACACTGTTATTGTGTTATTTTTCTCATGAAACTACGTAGCTCTACAGACACTGGGTGTAATTATATATAAATTCAACATGGGACATACGTTCCAAAGACAAAACATTGTTGTCACTTTCTGACTGTGTTACATCAGAAAGAACCCCAACTGGTTTAACCTGATGTAGTTGCCCTCATACTGATGGAGATGTACTCAATTGCATCAGCCATGGATCTGATCTGCACTAAAAAGTTAATACAGAAGAGTGTTGGAAATACAGGTGTTCTCATTGCTGACCTTTTTATCCTCTGTTATAAAATCATCCCACCCATTTATCATTTACTCACATAACATGAATACAGACCCAAAAAGCCTTGTTACAGCAAAAAGTACAGGCCACCAAATTGTCTTCTAAAACAAATACACTTTCCGGGATATCAAACAGCCCCCGGCCTCATCTGAGCGAACAGTTGCTGTTGACATAAGGTATATGTTTATGGTGGATGAATATTTGTTTTCAATAAAATTGAACTAATCTCTGCTGACCATACACAAAGTTTAGCAAATAACTGTCCACTATTTGCTTAAGCAATTCCATATATTGCATCAGATGATGGAAAGGGGCGGGAGGTGGGGGGCAAACTGGTGACTTTGCTGTGTACAGCTGCTGGGACCACTAAAAAAAGGCTCTGAGATAGCCTGCTTAGGGATATTCCAGTCATGGGTGACAGTCTTAGAGCACTCCATATGTGCAGGACAGTTTCACAGGGCCCATAAAGATATGGAACTTGAGAAGCAAGCTAAGCATTCTTATCCATATGTGAAACTTGAGTCAGTCAGAGATACAGTAGTGTCTCCACAGGAATACTGAAAGAAATCTAGATGAAAAGGAAGGAGCAGTAATCATAAACCTCACTGCCTTCCTCAGTTGAACACACACCCTGCAAACCCAATGAGCTCTTGCTGAAAGCACTCTAGTTACAGCAGTTTTATAGCCTGCATGGACGATGTCCAGTAGAAATAAAGGAGAAAGAGCAGCCTTTTACAAATAATTACAAATAATTTCTCTAGTAAGATTAACAGCAGGTGAATGCTTCTTTAGGCTTTTAAAACACCTCAAATGAAAATATTATACTTTTTACACTTTTACCAGAGCTGGCTTCTTACCTGGATGCCCTTCTCCCACGGATTCCGATGTGAACATGAAAGCCCCTTCATCATCCAGCGTGTAATCACATAAACCATCCACGGGCCCATTCATGGTTGTGATGCTTTTCCTGATGGATTAGTATAAACACTGGTTGAAGAGCTCTACCTTTGGTGCCTTCTGTTTAAGAAGGCTCTTTATCAGCAGGACTATCGCTGTCTTCACTTATTACCTCTTCGGCTAACTTGAATTTCAGTGTGTGAAAGCAGCATGTGCCTGCATCCGTGCCTGCATGCAAAGAGTATGCATGTGCCTGGAGTCTGTATCCCTACCTAGCCTGATCTGTCAGTCCCTGAGCTGCTCCTATATATGGAAAAGTGAAAGTGCCCAGATAACCATGTGAGGAAAATGGAAGAGCCCATTTCTTGGCAGGGGAGTTAGTTAACTTCAGGATACTTCACTAATTAACTCAGTTCTTGGAAACCTTCTGGATTCAACCTGTGCAAGACTGGTTACCTTAGCAGCTCCACTGAGCATGAAGTAACACAGGAGTGCTAGTGACAGTTCAGGTCAGCTGCTTTTCCCTTTGGCTCTCCCCTAATTCTGGGATCTATGGTGTACTTCCAACTCTGCTGTGGTTTTGCAGGAATAGATACAAAATGTGTAAATGCACATCTTTCCTAATGAAAGACTGGAAGAAGTTTTCATCATATAACCCTACTTTCCTTTTACTTTTTCATCTCTAAAAAAGTAGAATTCCCTGGCAAATTGTTTTTTTCATTTTCATTCATTTTTCATGCACGTTTGAGAGACGAAACATCTGATAAGATCTAGCATCACGGCTGCTTCACAGTCTGCTACACAGAGCTCGCCCTTCAGCCTTTGCTTTTCTTTTCCTCTGTCCTCTCTTCTATTAATTCAGGTCCATTTCAACTATATTTTTGTATCATATTCTCATATTATATTCCAGAACCCTTAGAAATACAATAACTGCCACATCTGCGTACTCAGTGATCAGTTCTGCTGTGGAGAATTTCTTCTAGTCGGATGGCTCGTGTCTGGAATATGCTGATGGTATGCCAGGCATGAAGGCAGAGGGCAGTTTGTGGGTATTTGTGTCTCCAAGTGAGTATATAGAAAACCAAGTAAATGTACCAATAGAACAGGTCCCCAAAATGCCCACCACTACTGCACTATTATAAATAGGTGTAATTATCTTTCATTCCTTTACAGAAACCATTATAGTCTCAATCTCTGACCAAAGCACTGTTCCATCAAAAAAATGAAATCCTTATGACTCTTCAGTTTAAAAACTGACTTAGTTTACTTCAAATCCTTAGCCAGTATTATTATTATTATTACTATAAGATCCCGAAGCTGGTTCCTTGGATTCAAATTTCTGCATTGCTACATATTTATGTAAGAATCCATTAGAATTTCCACTTTCTGCCTACATTCCTGAAAAAAATAACCAATGCCTGTGAATGTTCACCAGTAATCTGCTGCAGCATTGGCCCCTCTCTAATTATCATCGACATGGAATCATTCATTTCAAATACTTTTTCTTGGTTTTCTGTTGTACAGAATTAATCTCATGGAATGATAAGAACTGGTTGCACTTAAAAACGCACAAATACACACATCAGACACACATTATGAGGCACAGCTTTCTCTGGAGTAAACTGTGATCACCACACTGACAGGAAGATACTATCCCAGCCTGAATAAATTACACATTAACACCACCCAGAAAAATAGAATTTGTACAAAAAAAAAAAAAAACCAACAAAAAAACCCCACCAAAGAGTAACTAACTATATTAAGCCTAGTTAATCTGTAACATTCAAAAATTACATTAACTTTTAAAGTAAAATAACACCAGTGATAAGCACTCATTCTTAAATGCAAATGCTATCTTTTTACTTATGGAGACACCAAAAGACACAACGGGAATGGATGAAACAACTCTGACAAAACCCCTTTGTGTATGTATTAAGAGTTTCCTTTCTAATTCAACAAACAATCATCCAACAAAAGCAGACAAGACTGAGTATCATCAGCCTGTGAGTTCCACTCTCTCTTGCTTCTAGTTTTGCTTTTTCTTGGTTTTTGATGGCACTTAAGGAGAGAAATTGTAGTTTGGGAATCAGCATTCATGGGTTTAAGGTAACACTTAAACAGAATGAAGGCCTCTCACATAATCCTCTTATCACATATAAAAATAAAAATCCACAAGCTCTTAAAATGCTGAAGAGCACAAGTATTTGGCATACATGAGGAATGAGTTTGCAGGACCATTGTTTATTTTGCTTTCACAGTTCTTCTTTCTGGACTTGCTTCTGTCTGGCTAAATGCATTGGTCCTTGAGACCTTGGGAGAGTCACCCTTCATTACAAAGCCTCTCTCATACTAGTACTCTAGAAATCCTGCCCAGCTGCATTTCACATGAACTTGTGTAAAACCTCCAATTTGAACCTCTTCCAGCTGTGCTTTTACTATCAAGTGCAACACATTTGCTTTATGGCCACGAAGCACCTCAGCATGTTCTCTCCTAGGACGCCTGTGACCAACGCTAAAGCACTGCAGGGTTATGTAATGTTTAATTTGGCTTCCCAGACAATTTGACTTTTTAAATATTTGTAAAAAGGTAAGATAGTGCTTTACCATCATGTCTTTTTGGCATAGCACTTCTGCCTATGAAAAAAAAGGATGATATTAAGAGAATGATTGATACCACTTCTTTCCCTATTCGTTTTTATTGATGATGACTATCACTCAATGTAACAGGATTCTAAATTTTCTATCAACTTTATTGCCATACTCACCTGGACTGAGCCCTAATAAAGTTTTTCTGTAAATCGCTTTATAATGAATATATTGCCCATTATTGTATTAACCTTTTACCATATTCTACAATCTTTACTCAAAAGATAACTACTCATAAAATCTTCCAAATGAGTATGAATCCTGTGCTTTGAAAGGAGGCTAAAGACAGGAAAAAACATGACTGGAAAACAACACTGCCCCTCTGTATTTCTCTGTCTTGTCTATAGCGTCAGTTGAAACCACTGGAATAGCAATGTGGATCTTTCTATTGACTGTAAGAGTCTTCATATCTGGCACCATCCTGTAATTTTGCTGCTTTTATTCACAGCCATTCTGCAAGACCACCCCTCTTCTAGTTAATACAACAAACACCTGCCAGAAGGCATGGGCTTACTGCAACCTTGAGAAAGCCCTGAAAATAAGTGAGCGAGACTTAACTGACAAAAAGTTTTATGAACGATTACTATTGATGGTACTGATTCTCCAGAAAGATATGACAAGTTATCTTGANACCCTGAAAATAAGTGAGCAAGACTTAACTGATGAAAGGTGGTAATGATTCTCTGGAAAGATATGACAAGTTATCTTGACTCTAGACCCCTCACTCTCATCAGATTGTTTTACTTGCTAATTTTCTCCTCTTCTTCACTTATTTGCCTTTCTCCCCTTTCCTCATTTTGTTTTTCTTATATCCATTTGGTTAAAACACATTTCCCTTTCCTCTTATTTTTTTTTATCCTTTTACTTACTCCTTTCCATCTCCCCATCTGTCACTACCGATATCCCATTTGGGTTATAAATCACTGAAAATAGAGCCTAAATAGGTGAATGATACATGTTGAAGTGAGAAAACAAGTTTGAGCTAATAAATGACAGACGAAACTCTGTGACAGCAGAAGCAGAAAGAAGAAAGCAGGTATCGCTAAGGCTTGGGCATCTTCACTTCAGCTGCAAGAATCATGTTTTCCCGGGAAGCAGCACACACTCCTTCACTCGTACTGTTTCACCACCGTGGAAACTTCCAGGTGACTTCTTTTGAGTGAGGAGTAAATTGTATCAAGAACTCAGAAGAAATTCTGCATTACTAGAATCACTTCTGGGAAGACCACTTCTTAAGATGTGTAATTTGTCTCTCTAATCACAGCTTTCAAGTGCTGAGGATAATGACTTGATATGTAGAGATCACACACTTTTACAACAGTAACTTAAAACTACAATTCCACTACATCAAAGAACCCAAACAAGCTTAAGTGTAGCAATATACAGCAATACTTCATGGATACAAATAACACGTAGGAAAGCATTTTCTTAAATGCTTCTGTTTTGTTCTCTCACCTTTATCTTCAGATATTGTTTTATCAAGTTAACTGTTTAATAGAATATAGTTTAAATTTCTTATTTTGCTATTTTATTCTCACTTCATGTAAGGAGTCTACTTCTAATTAATGCCTGTGGAAACAAATTTCCAGGTGTTTAAAAAAACTACTTTAATACCAGTCTCATTTTTGCTGTTTTCTATTAGTAGTTTGCAGAATACAAATAATATGTTTTCAAGGAGTTACTGCAGTCCATCTTTTTTCCTTTTGGAAATAAGCGATAAATTATGCAAGACTCACAAGGATATCCTTGAGGGCTTTTTGGTTGGTTGGTGAAAAGCCTTTACTTAGCCCAGACCTTTTGGTTAGGGGAAGGTAGTGGTTTTGTTTTCAGAGGTAACATAAGGAAGATTTGTCAAGATGTGGTTATTTCCTTTGCATGAAGAATGACAAACCTGATCAAAGCAATAGAGCTTGAGCACCGGGAATCCAAGACTCACTTTGCACCTGCTTCAAAACTCTCACCTCTGTTATTATCTAAAAATGAGAGTGGCTCAAGGCCTCTCAAATATGCAGGTGTAGATTTCACTGGCTCATAAACATTCAGGGTAAAATAAATATTGCAGAGCATAAAAAAAAATTCATGACTGTAGAAGGAAACAAGGTAGAGTGTGCCTTGGGACGGGTGTTCATCACCCAGCATTTTTTCTTTAGTATCACCTTTCACCTTCTCTGGACCTCCTGCACATGAGCATAAGCAATTCAGCTCTTCCATTCTGAGGGGGGTTTAATGACTTTTCGAATAAATAGCAATTCCAGTCAGAGCAATTTCTTGGTGTGCATTCTATGTAACTCATTCCACAGTAACTCCAGCATCAGAGAGATCCTCTGCAGCATCTCCCATCTGCCATCCCTGCCATTTCCTAAGAAGTCTTTCCAGGTTCTTCCATTACTAATGTCAGAGAAAATGATAAATTTTGCTTCTCTCCCCTGTGCTTGTCCTCTTTGCATCTGTTTGACCTAAAATCCTCTCTTCCAACACCTCACTGAATCGCAATGTTTGAGGCTGGACAGTCTCTACTCCAGGCTTCTGCCCAAAGCAGGACCAGCTTGGACAGGTTGCTCGTGGCCATGGCATAAAGTAGTATGTGCCAGGCCTTTATACATGAAGTGGCAGCTTTTAGTTTCTTAGGAAATAATTAAAGCTGCAATGGGCTAAATTGGGCTTTCATTAGAATGTATCTTGGTGGTAATTTCACTGGGAGCATTATTTCTTTAGACCTAAGCAGAAATGAATACAAATTAATTTTCTGTTTATTCACCTAATAAAAGTACTAGCAGTTCATATCTCAACCCTGAGACAATGATAAATTAAAAAGTCTGTTTTCTAATCAGTCTTCATAAATAAGCCTTGTCGTACCAGAAATGGTGCAAAAATAGCAAGATTAGTTAAAGTTTTCCATTTACTGATTGGTTACTATTGCTCCATTTAAACAGCATTAAACCATACTGGTATATAATTAGTTCTGCCTTTAGTCTTTGGCAGTTTTCCTGTTTAAGTTATAAGCTCTGTAGAGCAATGCACGAGCATTTGTTTATGTTACGTGCTTATATGAAGGCCTGTTAGGACAGAATCACAAGTTCTTTGTATCCCTCACAAATGATGAGAGGGCAAAAGGTAAAGAATAGAGCCCTGTTCCATATTCACCTCACACAATTAAAAGTTTCAGTTTGAAAATGTAGCAGATTTAGCATTTTGCTCATAAACCACTATAGTAAATTAAATAAATTAACCCATTCATTGTTAAAGTTATGCCTTGGACAGGTACGGAAAAGTCTTCAATTAGAAATGGTGTCCCTTTAACCTTACAAAAAGCCATCTATATATTTTCAGTGGACGTTTTTTCCAGTTGCTATGCTCAGTCGTTTGGCTAGGGAAAGATTGTCATGTTACACACAACAAAGCACAACCCTTAATTTCAATTGCATGGGCTGTGACCACACAGGAGATCCACACACAGCCACAGTTCCTTTCTGGTGGAGTAGTTAGAGCTCCTTGACAGGTCAGATCACCTGCCCAGACAGAACCCCATTACAGCCATAGATCTGTATCTCAAAAACAGTTTGACTAGGGAACTTCAGCTGGCTTCCAGCAGCGTGGGCTCTGTACGATCATCTGCTCTCCCATGTCTTGTGACATTATTAGTGCATATTCGTAAACCATTAGGATTTCCTCAGTGCCTCAGGAAACAGACTGATGCATTTAGACAGCTATTACCCAAGCTGCAGTGTTTCATAGATGTTTACAGTACAGGTGGTCTTTGGACTTTGAAACAAATATTGACTTTAGTACACGAAGTCAGGTTTCAGAAACCTATCTGCAAGAACAGTTGTGGAATTCGTTAATTCTGGCTTCCTGACAAGGAACATTAGGTTAAATTCAGACACTCTTGACTTTTTTGAGATATAATTCCAGAAGATACTTTTCCTTCATGCGGTATAAAACTGTAGCTACTTTTCTGGACCAAAACCCTTTACAAATCTTACCTATACGTACAGTGTATGTGAAATAATAACCAATATTTGCGGATGTATCTCTTCTACACTTACAAAGAAAATATTTACATACTTGAACTGCTTGATACAGGCAAACATCTATTCAAACACACAGTACTGATCTAGTAAATAACAAATAGCATAATTTTACATGCATTTTGCATGACTGAAAATAACTACACAATGCTGTGAGCTCCAGAATTAGGCTTGTATGGCTATCAGGAGAAAAAGATACAGCACACATCCAAGATTCATTTTAGCCATGATTCCTACCTGTGGTTATTCACAGCCTTTTCAGAAATTCTCCCACTATCACTGCTACAGAGCTCAAATGCTCTGCTGGCGCTGCGAGGTCTGCAGGAAACCCTCAACTGAATCAACTGATTGGCCACATCTTTCAGAAATCCTCCAACCTGACCTTGCCACTACAGTTGATCCAGACTGGGAAGGTTGCCACTTAAGTAGCAATTTCACATAGTTCACCTGGGCAAGTACATTAGCAACCAGCAAAGATTATTATCTTTCATGGATGTCTGAAAGATTTCACTGCAGTTGGTCATTCAGCAGTTTCAGATAAGCAAGTCCGAAATAAAACACAGCCAAAAACATTCTTAGGTATCTCTCTAAACAGGGGATATTAGATAATGGATAAAGGGTATGTAGCATTAACTAACATAAGTACATAAACAGTACTATAGAAAAATCCATACAGCAATCAGAACACTTCAATATTTTCAAATTCCTGCTCACAAACAAAATATGGAATGAAAAATGGATCTCACCAAAAGATCTTTCAGGCTTAGAGACATAGTTGCCATCTCACAGTTTTATTATGATACTCTTCCTCTTTTTTATTCTTCCAAGTCCCTTGCCCTGAAACAAACTAAAAAGCTCGACTTGGGATGTGTTACAATCTTGCTTTGACCCTTAGCAACACGAACACTTTCAGCAATGAGAAATGTCAGTACCTAGAATATTACATCTTACCTGTTGTACTAAAAAATGAAAAATGATTCAAATTAACAAAAAAAAAAAAAAGCCACAAAAACCCTCCTGAATATGACCAGTGTTTGCAATGCGATTTAAGACTATAAATTTCAAAATTTTATTCTTAAGCTTTAAAATCAATAACCTTTTCATTTTTGCAATGGAGAGTATTCAAGCTATGCACAAATCTCAGTACTCCAAAAAATAAACCAGCAACACCAGATCATCTCAAGGAAGAAGACACAGTTCTAGTCCTTTAAGTGGAAACTGAAGCCTGCAGCTCTACTAGGCAGGGAAAGAGAAGGACAGGTGTATTCTCCCTACCATCTTAAACCCTGCCCTACATAGGTATACAGGCTACCCACAGGTAACAGCTCATAGCTAAACATGTGGAAGAGTTGCTCTTGGAGTACATATCTCCCTCTTTCTTCTACTCCAATATTTTCTTACCCCTTGATTTTCCCTGTTCCAGGTTTTATACTAATCAATTTAAGGAGCACCTTAATTTCCTACATTCATACCAACCACTGATTCTGTTTTTATGCAGAGATTTTTTCCCATTTCTGAGGCTGACAGCTTACAGGTTTCCTGCTACTGCTTCTTTCTTACGCCCACAATCTGCATTGCTTGTAATTAAACACCAGTGCTGCCTTTGGCCTCTCAACCCTTTGATAAGTCAGCCAGAAAACAGAGATCAGAGCAGATCTGTCACAATCAAAACCTATCAACTACTCCTATTGACTCTGAGAAGAAAAAGCATTTGACTCACACATATTAGAAGGTTTATCCAGTGAAGTGAAGCATCCCATTTTCTGCTTCTGAAAATTGATATTGAAATTGGCAGCTAGCATAAGCCAACTCTGCTCAGATACCTTCTTTTCTGAGTTTTTAGAAACCTTGGCTAATGAGAAAATTAATTGCAAATTTATACTGCAGCTTATTGATAAATTCTTCCCATTTGCTACCAATGGCTTAGAATCCCAAGAATAACTGTCAGAGGCTTTGGGTAATCAATTCTAGGTTGTTCCCTCTCCACCTCTGCAGTACCAAAAACATCTCACTGGGATTCTGTACGTCTTTAGAGGCAAGGTCAGCAAGGTTATTTCAATGTATAATTATTTTTAAGACATACAGATATTCCCACACGGTTGGCATGAATGTTCTACTAGGACTCAATGGGATTCCTGCCAACAAATTCAGTAAGCACAGACCTGATCTCCTTAGAAAAAAAAATATGAAATCCATTTCCAGATTTTGAGTTCACAAATATTTGAACCTATTCAAAGATGCAGGTTTTGTTTTTATGGTGTTTGTAACAATGAAATACTGAAAGCAATATAAATTTATTTTACTTAAAACTAAAAATTTACTTATCCTACCAAACAAAGCAAAATTCAGAGAAGTCAATGGATCTTTTTCTAAATGTTAGATGGTCCTTTGACTAAAAGAAGTATGAAAAAGAATATTGGCTGATTGCTGCCAGCCGCATGAGCTTAGCACACACAAAAGTGGCAATTTTCTTGTAGTCACAGAATAATGACAGAGTTGTAGCTGCTAGAGAGACTTTTGAAGAAACTGCACCAAAATAAAGAAGCCTGCCTTCACTCTGTCAAGAGACAGGCCAAATGTATAGAAATAGAAATATATAGGTCTGGCTGTATTTTTTGTGCCGTGCAAAGCTTCGGCAAATTTATAGACAGATCCACACATTGTAACTATGCTGAGTTTCCAAGTGATAGTTGAGGAAAAAAAACCTAGAAAAGTCACATAAGAAGGGTAAGGGGAAAACATGCTTGGGTTAACAGCAGCCTACATGTGACCAGTGGCAAAAAGGTGACTATAAACACACAATCCTCTGAGATAAGAGAATAGTTAGTGTTTCAGTATAGTGCTTTAGTATATGATCAGTTGCAGTTTTTGCAGAGTTCATACTTCCTGCCAATAAATCTGACTCAACAGTTTTGAAATACAAGCAAATACAGTAACGCTTAACCCAAGTTCAAGTGAGAAACAAAATACTGGTGCATTTTTGCTATAGGCTCCACTTAGGTCCATATGCCCACTGAAAAACTGTTGAAGAACAGCTGTCTCAGAACTGCACCATGGTCCCAGCCCTAGAAATTTTCAGCTGTCAGTGCCTAAGGGTAACTTTTCAGTGCAGTCTAGCTTACCATGAAACAAACAGATCCTGTTTCCAGGGTTACAATTATCTGCTAAATAAATAACATTTTTTAAACTTATCTACTAAACACATCAGTGGCAAAACCGCAATTGCTTAAGATAATGAACCAAATACAGGTGTGTCTGTGTGCAGCCAGTCATTTCTGGAAGAAAGTACATCCAAGAGGTGGAGTAGAAATTAGGCAGAATGATTGGAGAAGCCTAACACGCTCCCAGGAATGTGACTTGAAATGGAGCAAAAGAGAGCTGCAGTGCCCCTCTGCTGAAATGGGAATGATTTATTATCTGAATGTTTCCTGTCTCCAAACCTCCCCACAATTAACCTCTTTTTATTTCTGTAGTATCTGCCTTGCATACAAGTTTGAGGCAATCAATTCTCTCCTGTTTCAATACTAAGTACATTATAAGTTTAATGAGTAGGAGATGTCTTCTCAGAGGTAGAATTCCATGCTAGTTGAGAGCTCAATCCTCTTATGATTTCAAACACAACTTTTTCAGCAACTTCAAGGAGACCAAGACTGAGATCCTTGGAACACATCTTCAGTGCACCCAAAAACGGTTTGCCTCGATGTTTTTTGAAACAAAACAATAACAACAATCAGCTCTATAATGGAGGTGAAAATATGAGTCAATCCATTGAGAAAAACAGACTAACCAAAATACTGATCAAGTTCAAACATACTTACTCCTCCCCTCCCAGGAAAAGCCAATTTCTTTATCTGGAATCTGCTACACAACATCTAAATTACTGAAGAACCACTGGATAAAATAATTTGCAAAACTGAAACACCAGCTTGTTCTTGCATCAAACTGAAGTCACATTTTCCACATTTACTTTCCCAAGATTATGAGACAAAAACCCCAAAATTTTTATGATACCAATTTCTATTGAGATCCAAGAATGATTACATGGAGAAAATGGCAGAATCCCCTTGGAGAGTTCATTAAAAAATTCCTAAACCTTCTAAATGCCCTTAGAGAAGCTAGGATTATTCAGATAATTTTGGTGTGATATGCCTAAATATCAATTTTTATTTCTACATCAAATCCAAGCTTCACATCACCATTCAAAGTTCATTGAAATATTAAATTGTGCCAGATGCAAAGTAATGAGGGAAAATTTGGAATTTTTAGCAAAGCATATATCTCTGTAGTAGTACAGAAACATCAGTACAGCCTTTGTACCAGATAACTCAAAAAAGATTAATCAACAAGAACCAAATGGCAACCTTCTCTGCTCATCACATTACTTGACAGTATGAATGTGCATTTACTTTCAGGTGATAAAACAAACATGCCCAGTATTAATAATAATGGTTTCAATGTTTGGGCATTGATTTTGGATGACCTACACCTAAAGAAAAAATGGGAGCACTCAGTATCTTCAGACAGGCTCTAATGAATGTAATTTTTCATTCGAAGTAATATCTTCTAATTTATTTAAAATAAAAAATAGTATAAATTACAAAAATTCTGATCTAAATCAAACACTGGTTTTGGTTAATGATAATGATAATAATAATAATAAGTTAACAAGGAAGATCCACAGTATTGAAGCTGCATATACATCTGAGAACTTCAAATTCTGGGCAGGAGTCTTCTACTTAACTTCTTAAAAAATCTGCTCCACTGTGACAGCTCAAAAAAAGGGCACCTTCCTCTCTACCTGCCCTTTCTTCCACTACTATTAGCCCAAAATCTGTACAAATGCTGGTAATAGTATAACTTCTTCCACTGTATGAATTACAACAAATACACAAGTATAAAGCAAAATGACTCCATGAAGGTCTGTAACAGCTGTGCCAGCAAACAAACATAAAAAAACCAAGCAAACAAACTCCATCCCAAAAATAAACCAAACAAAACCCCCCCAAAAAAACACCTCAAAAACAAAACCAAAAAAGCAAACAAGTGTACTGGTAAGATATTTTAAAAAGTACAGCACTCCTTATCAGCAAATAACAGGCTTATACTGTTATTATGTTATACAGAGAAATAACTCTCTTTTCTAGCTGTAGTCAATAGACAACACTGCTCTTTTTCTAACCTAAATACAGGAAAAAACTTCAAAGAAGTAAAAAAATTAATAGCTGACTTCAAATACGAGTAAGCTGTGTTAGCAAAGTTCAGAGGAATTCAATTCTACATTTAATCCAGCCTAATTCATCTGGCTCCCATTACCACTAGCAAATTACTGTATAAAGCTTTTGCTTACAAAAAGATAAGTTACTTCCTTTAGACTGAAGGAAAACCATTCATCATAGAGGGGACCGCACATTTAATAAAACCTATTCTATTGAAAGATAACATTAAAATGTGCTTGCTGCAACACATATTTCTCCATGCAAGAGAAGGTTCTCACACTGCAGAGCTGAGCTGCCACCTCTGTGAGCAGACTGATAGTTAATCTGAATCATTTTGTCCTATTCTGGGCTTCATATCTGTTTTCATCCTTGTGCTTCAGTATTGCTGGAATGAGAACAGCTGTGAATGGGCATGTAACTACCAGCATGTTCTGTGCAGGATCTGGACACGGCCCGGTCACAGCCTGAACAGGGCTGCACTTACTCTGAAGAAAGGAAAAACAACAATTTCATCAATCTTCTGTCAGTATTCAGCACCTTATTTTCAGCGACAGTTTCCATCATCTGTCTCTGAATTCTATCTTCTTCATTCCATACAAATGTATTCAAAGGGAGTGTAAGCCACAGACGAAGCTACATTTAGTAATTGCTTTTTTTTTTTATCCCAACATACAACTTCACATTTTATGAAGAGGTTAAATTGTGTTAACATGTCTGAAATCACATCATGTGCAGTAACTAAAATAGCCATCTGTCCTCCTCCAGGCTCTAGCTTGCTATACTCCAAAGAAGGTGAAAGCTCAGAAAGAGAAGGCAAAAAAAATTTTTTAAGCAGCCTTAGTTTCCCTCCCAGTTCAGACACTGAAGCAGAAGTCATCTTGGTTACGAACCACATTTCCAAATTACCTACTGGCAGGTTTGCACTTTAAGAAAGCACTGAGTCAAGAACTGTTGACCTCTTGTCCCATATTTGAGATAAGAACTCCTATAAAGCTGGAGAAGGGGAATAATGCACCAGGTCTGTGCACATCAAATCCTGAAAAAAATGGGAATTCCTATAAACAACATTTTAACAACAAATGTTTTCTGTACCTAACAATAAAGAAAGAGGTAAATTGGAATCTACCACTTTATTTTGACCCTTGCTAAGTATTTTTCTAAGTTTCCATCCAAAACTTCCTATCTTGAAAGAAAGTGGGGAATATGGACTGCAGGATGACAAAGCAAAAGTCATAGTTAAAAATAAGCTGAAACAAAATGACAAAGAGAAGCTGTAGTTTTCATGGGCTTTAACTGACAGTCTCCAGTACGTTTATTTAGGATGCACTCTAGTGGACACACATATAACAAAATCAAAGATATAAATAGTATGAAAAGATTAAAAAAATGAAAGCAAAATGTCATTAGAATTATTTTCTAGCATGTTTTTAAATAGTGTCTTGCATTTTGAAGGCTGTATGAAGGTTGACATTTTCATGGTCAACATGACTGGACATTAAGCGTAAATGGACATGAATTACCAATTTTTGAAAATGTTAACCTAAATATTAAGGATCAGTTATACATACTGGTTTCAAAGAGAAACTCCATATGTTTATCCATTTACTCCACGCCGTTGAGATTGTCACCAGAAGCTGCTGTGCATGTAGTGTTAACAGGTGTAATTAGAAGTGTGGTATCAGACAGTGTCCTTATGATTCTGCTGTAACTGTTACTAATAAATATAATGGTAAACTGTGCCAAAATCTGTTTCCTGGAACATCAGTCACAAGGGTGTATTCATGCCACAGGAAAGGTTTTGACTACCATAGAAATTGCAAACCTGTATCAATCAGAATAAATGTAGATAGCAAAGCCTGACCACGTAGTCACAAAAGTAGTTCCATTTTTCATGACTCCAAAAGTTACACAAACATTTCTAAGCATTTACTCCTGGTAAGTGACATTTTCCTCTTCTGATTTTAAGGATGCTCATGTAAGACGTGGTTATTAACAGCATCCAAAAAGTAATGCAGCAATAAAATGGGGAGAGGATTTTCTAAATAAATGTACTTTAAGGGAAAAAATAATATATTACTATACAAAAAATCAGTAGTGCTTAAGTTTTTAAAAATTGGTAAGATTATTCTTAGTCTGATCTACATGATCAAAACCAGTTATTCAGAGCAGGAAAACATTATGTGATTGACCTTTGTCTGTTGGGTGTATAGATATTTTTAACAGTTTGACAAGAATAACAAACCCCTAGAGTCAGCAATACTATAAAAAAATTGAAGTGCAATTATCAGAAAAATCTCTTTCATCTCAAAACTGAAGAACGCAGTGAATGCATTAATTATGCACTGATTTTGTAGCGAAAGGTATTTTCATTACACAATATTGGCCAACTAACCTGTACTAGAAGACAGAGATGCAAAGGCACATTTTATGGAAGAAGTGCAGGATTTCTTAATGCTGATGTATTTTCCATTTATAATGAACAGACACAGAACACTCTTGACAACCCATACCAAGATACCAGTGATTACAAACATCTGTTCTTATAAAAAAGCCTCTTTAAGGACTATAAAACTTATTTTTATAGATAACTATGGATGGAGCTAAATATTCTTCCAGATTTTTAGAAGTGAAGTTTTGAGAAATAATAATGGTATTTAGTAGACAACAGAGATTTCATCTATTGATTTACAAATTCAAGAAAAATGCAGAAAAAACTGAAAAACTTGACTAATCAAAACTGATACACAGACACTTGCAGCTTACCTAGTACCACATAATACCCCAAAAAGGTTCTAACAAAACCTAGAGCAAACACCTTGTGCTACAAAGACCACCACAGGATTTTGAAGAGACAAGATCTTCGACTACATCTGTCTACTGAGTCAAATTTATCTCTTCCAAATATATTTGGGAAATCTTCTGATTGGATCTTTGCACCAAGTCTATATCCAGAACACTCTCTCCATCTTTTAATCTGTAGAGCATTCTCTTTTTCTATCAAAAATCATTCAAATTCTTGGAAAATCGTTTTCAATAATATTTTATTATTTGATTTATTTTATTCTTTAATACTGATTCAGCTTATCATATTGCAGCATCTATCCTCAAATAATATTGACACATTAGTTATATTTGTATTTATTATGGTTACTTTGATATGCAATAAGTAGAAAATATATTTGCTGCTTTCATTTCAACTGCAGTTTTCTTCCTTCAAGTCAGCCATGCTAGCAACAGCAGTTTCAGAACAAAAAGGAAGAATCAGTGTCAGAATTAACAGACTTTATACAAACACCTTGAAAACAGACACTAGAGAAACAGGTATGTAAATCAGTTCTATTTATAAAATACATAAATCAAGATACTGAACTTCAGGATCAGTGAGTAATGAGGAGAAAATATTTTTACTGCTTTCAGATCAGTTGGTACTTTCTTCTTCTGTTACTGTTGAGAGATCTGTTTGATTCTGAAAAACAACAACAAAAAAATTCTATCACTTACCAGCATTCACTGAACTTTGTAAAAAGGAAAATAGGAAAAAACTGCCCATGATAGACAAGTTGGTACTTATCAGTATAACCATGTATTCTTCCATTCAGGGGAATACAATGAATGTCATCACCAGACTTCTGTTATAAAATCCAGGGAATTTGGATGAAACACTGTGATTCTGAGGGCAGAATCAATAGTACAAGCCTATGTATCTTATTTTATCAATCTGTTCTTAATTTGTAGCAAACATACCTGAAATAACACCCCCAATATAACGTAACACCTTTAGGCATGAAAACTTGGCACACGTAGGAAGCAGCAGGTACTACTTACTACCCATTTTCACTTCTGGTTTTGTAATTTGCTTATTAAAGAACTCATAAAATATGCCCAAAGCCTCAAGAGTATTTTTTAATATGTAATTATCAGAAAATTATAAAAATTGGGGCTATATGAGATCTTGCATACTCATCTGATTTACCTCAGTGGAAAAAATACCTGTGAAAACTTGACCCTAAGAACAGTCGAAAGTATTTTCATAAATCGATTCAGAGATCACTTAAAAAACAGGCTGTTATTAAAATAACCTTAAGTATAAAGCATATTAATATCACAACATAAATTCTGAGCTAGAATTACACTACTGGTAGCAGAAAAGAAGTGATTTAGTCAGAATTTAAGTGATTCAGTACCCGTTGTATATAACAGTTCACACAGCACAGGAAGGCTGCCTCCTCTACCAGTATATTCATACTTTAGTCACTAACATATCTGAATACAAAAGGGTGTTTTTAATCTTGAGGATTTAGTCAGCCAGCACCACAGAGACTTTTAGAACGGCTGAACTTCTACCAGAGTGCAGCTATGGGCAGTTTGGAGGTTGTGGCCAAAATACCATCTCTTAAAGCCACAGGGGAGAGCCACCAACAGTTTTAACCTTTTGATGGGTCAGCACGGAAAAGCAAATCTGTAAGAATCAATCATTTATAATCTCTTTCTAAATACTCACCTGTTCACTCTCATCTGGTTCCTCAGCTTTGGGTGAGGTAGGTGTTCCAGGTCTATCTGTAACTTCAGCTACTGTGTTTCCATTTTCCTGTGGTAATGAAAACCAGTTTTCAGTTAAAATGTCCCATGCCATGAAATCATATTTCAGGTGTGTTAAAATGACATTACATACTAATATAAAGAGAATACTTTAGATAGGTGCTATACAAATTCAGTATTACGGGAATATGGTCTTTGTATGCTTAACCCTATTTTTATCTTTTTATTAAATTAACAGCAATTTTAAATTTTTACATATTCCTTTTTCTGTCACTTTCATACACTCATCTTCCTACAATTATGCTTTGTCAGTATTTTAACTGAGAGCTCTAAAAACTTATATATTTCTAAAATACTCTATGCTCCACATAAATTTAAGAAATACGCACTTTCAAAAGCTTTAGGGAGATAAACATGGCAATTATCCATGTATGCTTTTACTGAAGCAGTATTAAAAGACCATAAACATGGATATCTGTACACACACTCTTATGCTAGGATAAATTCCCATACACCAGGAAGATATCAGAAGCCAGAGGCATTGCAGTTCCAAACCACAGCTCCTTTTCCAGGTACAGTAAATGGACTTCGTGCTAACACCCTGTAAAACATTGCTGTCTTGATACTTAAATTAGAGATGCTTATTTTATAAAACTTTCTAATAAATACCATTAAGGAATGTGGAAGCATCAGCTAAGCTGACTTTATGCTGGATTTTTGCAATAAATTTATGTTCTGTTCTGACCAGAATTCAAGTCTAAAACCCAGATTGCAGAAGCCACGTGTTAGACATTTCCCCTCAACCACACTCTTGTTTCTTTAATTATGTGTAAGTTCAACACCCATGGGCTTCTGCTTTGGGTTTTGTAATTGATGCCTGCATCTGGAAAAAATGGCTGATTAATGGTCTTTTAAACCACCAACTAAGCATTGGCTTAAACCTCTTGATCTTCCTGCTGCAACTGCATTTCAGCTTCTTTATTCTGCAGTTCCAACTCCGCAAGTTTTTTTTGCAACTCCAACTCCTCACGTTCTCTCTCCAACTGAGCCTGCAATCAGTTTAAAAAAGGACAAATTAGAAAGAAAAAAAACCCACATCTTTTTTACCACAATGAAATACAATCCATTGTTTACAATGTATTTGATAATTGAAATCATAAATAAAAAGTAGACGTAAAACATAACTGCTACATTATGTTAATAACAAAGTTCTTTCAGCATCATCTGGCTCAACATTGTCAATTTTGAGACTCTCATGGATAAAAAGGCCTTACTACCAAGAGGAAGAAGAAACAGTTAACTGAAGTTAGTGTACACACTTCAGATACTGTCTCATTACACATGCTCTTTATCAGTCTGTATCAGTTATCTCCTATCCCTTGGACTAAGCTCTTTGATACTTTGTGTAATATCTAGCACAGATGGATGAATCAAATCTATAGAAAAATGTGGCAAGCAATGTCACTAACATGAATCATGTCCACCAGAAACCTTCAGTACTTACAATTGGAAATATCTAAAAGGAAGCGTTTATTAATTGGGAACATAAGCCCTATTACATCAAAACTTCAGAAACTGCACAATCTAAGTATTTACATCCAACAACACTAGAGAATACTGTTTGCTGTTGCATTTTGTAAGCAGTTACAAGTATGGTTATAGTTTTTTATTCCTTTTAGGTACATAAAATCAAAATTTACCTGAGTATGTTTGTAGTTTTGACTACAGCCAACACTGAGTTAGGTTTAAAAAAAATGCATCTAATGTGAGTATTGTTCAACATCCTTCCCGCAGCTTACGTGAAATGATTTATTTAATTCTCTATGAATTATCTCCAGACACAATCTCATTTTCATCTACAATTTTACATCACTCATGAAACCCTTAAGTACTTGCAAACTTTTGGTTTGCAAATTAGCAAATTCCAAATTTTAAAACTGCAGGTGAAGTAAAATGAAAGCATCTTACACTAGAGTTGGGCTTAATGTGATCAGCATAAATTAAGCTTTTGATTTTAATGTCATGAAAGTCAGCCATACAAAAAAACTCAGTCAGATCACATCAACATCACCACAGCAATACTGAGTTCACATGACTCCTTTATGAAGAATGGCTAGAAACACAGATATTGTACTTACTTCTCATACTATAAGCCCAAACAGTATTTTCAGTTACTCCTCACCTAAGTCCTAAATTGGCTGCTTTTTACCTTACCAGCCTTCATTTTTAATAACATTTTACTGCATAGTATGTAAGTTTTCCTACCCATGTGCTGACTAATAATTTCATTTACTCAGAAAAGTGAGATTAAAATACTTGCTTTATGTCACCTTTATCAAAATCATTATACAGCTATTAGAAGAACACAAAGAGCTCCAAGTTGTCACAGCACCATATGCTGCTTAGAATTATCTATTATTAAGTAATAAAAACCTGACGCTCTTCTTCAAGTCTCCGCTGCTCTTCTTCACGTTTCCGCTGCTCTTCTTCCAGGATTTTTAACCTTTCAAGTTCAGCTATGGCTGCCTCCCTTTCTTGCTCCAGCTCAGCTCTCTCCAGCATTCTCTATTTCAGAGGTAACACAGAATCAATTAAACATAAAAATTAAAGATATATTGTATAACATCAATTATATTGTAGCAATCTTTTTTTTTTGCCTAAGTTGGATCCACCTTTTTTCCTTCATCTAAGTTTCTTCTGTAATTGTAAATCCAGTGTGCAAGATACTCTATGGGATCTGCTGGCCGGTGCTCTACAACCTCTGCCAGTCCCTTCTTCAAGCAACTTCCCAGGCATTGCTTCAGATACTGAGACTCCATCCAAATCTCCTGGCGATAAACAGATATTGGATATCAGTGTCAGAATTAAGTTATGGGGTTGAAAAATTCTTGCTTCAGACACCAAACATTGACTATGACATTGCTTTTTACTAAGCTTGCAATTTATACAAGAAAGTTATTTAATAGTGGTTTAGTTCTTAAAAGTTCCAGTGACAGGTCAGTTGTACCAATCACCGCAGAAAATAATGCTCAAACCCCACCTTACTGTTTGGACATGTATAATTCATAAACTACTTGGAAACATGCTACTAATTCTAGGTCTGCATCATAACAAAACAAACAAACAAACCCTGAAAACCACAACAGGACGCAGAAAACCTTTACACAGATATCCGAAGAACAGGAAAGTAGGAGTGATTTTAGTTTGAACTGCCAAAGCTCCTTTTAAGACGCGTATGCAAGGCGAGGGCCTGAAGCATTCACTCTACAGTTCCGAAAGGCACAGATCTTTGTGCACACACTTTACTAGCCCAGTTTAAGTAAACACAAGCCCTTCTTTGCTGTCAAGGGGCCTGAATCCGTGTGGGGCAGCCGTGGCCCGGCGCAGCAGACAGCCCGGGCACTTGGCACAGCCACGAATCCTGTCCCATCCTCCGCGTCCGCGGCGGCTCCGGCGTGACCTTACTGGTACTGACTCTTCTAACTCGGAGCCTCCCCCGTGACTTCTGCCCCCGGGCTCCATTTAAGCACAGGCTGGGCCTCTCCCCTTCCCCTACGCTCCAGGCGGGGCGGGCCAGCTCCTTATCCCTATGCCTGGCGTTCGGAGTCCCGGGAGGGCCTGGCACGTTACCCCGCCTCGCCCCACGCTCCGTGACAGTCACTGGGCCCGGGTGCTGCCGCTGCCCTGCTCCTGGCGCCGCGGGGCTGCGCTGTAGCCGCTTGCCTTTCCTCAGAGAGCAGCCCCGCTCCGGCTCCTTCCTGG
>VZRR01010087.1:65721-82797 GCA_013398015.1 Oreocharis arfaki
GGGGCCGCGTGTGCGTGCGTGCGGCGCGTCGGGGGTGGGCGGGGCGGCGCTGCGCTGTGAGTGCGGTGCCGCGGTGCGGGCGCCCGGCGGGCGGGAGGCCCACGGGATCGCGTTGCGCCGCCTGGGCCGGGCTGTCTTTCCCATGGGCTGTCCCCCCACGGGGGTGCTCTTTCTGTCCCCGCTGGTTCCCGGGCCGCAGCCGCAGTGCGCCTGCGGGGAGGAGGCGGCGGCGGCGATCGCCGGCTGCTGAGCACCGAGGGGCGGCTGGGGACCCCCGCGGCTCTCGCCATCGGAGCTCTGCTGCCCACCCCGAGCTGTCGAGCTTTGAAATCCTGCTTTTGCCTGCCCTCGGGGTTTAACGTTTTGAGAGATCCCTGCTTGCTTGGCAAACTTATCCTGTGTAAGTAGGCACAGCAAGATCCGTGAAGGACGAAGAGATTCCGTGCTTCGTTTCTCACTTCATTCGTGATGCGCTGGTTGGGTCCTGGGTTCAACCACTCAACTCAGGAAATCCACCTTTGAGCTGCTCGAAGGACCAGCTTGGAGCTCTCGCAGCCTTTTCTTTTACAGCCACAAGGGCACTGTTCCCACCAGACCTGGTTCATAGCAGGCAATGAAATGGGAAGCGAGGCTTTGGGGAAATTGTTCTGCCCTGGGGGATGTGTTACGGCCTCATTTATTCATAGAGCCCGCCTGCTCTATGGGGTGGAGCTAAAACGTGTCCATTTTCTTGGGTCTTTGCTTTTAGTAACAATTTTGCTGTTATTAATTGTATCGTGTGAGCACTGTCACAGTTAGAATATGAGCAATGCCTAAAAACCCAAAAAGGTGGGAAAATCTTATTTTAAGGTTGAATCTCCAGGACTTAAAATTGTTGGATCTGGTGGGTGGGAACAGGAAGGATCACTTGCTGCCTAGCACCTTCCGTGCTTTCAGTGAGTGCTGATTTGTATTATTAGTGGGTCTGTTGGTATTCCCTTTCCTCCCCCACCTCTGCAGACTGACAGAGGGTGCAGCTTTCCTGCTCTGGATCACCAGCAGACCAAGCAGTGAGTTCATCCCATATTACCTTCAGATAGGTACTTTTTGCAGTTCTGTGCTCCACAAAATATCTCCCATCCCTGTGGTATCCACTTGCTGACTGATCAGAGATCTGAATTTTTCCACACACAGTATCTAGCTGTCTGTTCCCTCTCAGTACAAGAGAGCTGGAAGATTTCCTGAGTGTTGTGCAGAGCTCTTTGCTCTCACTTGTTCAAAGATGAGATGAGATGTTGGGTTTCTTCAAAACAGTCTGAGAATGGGAGATGTTATTTGGTCTGACAACTAACTTCCTTTCAAAGGAAGGAGTATGGTTTGTTTGCTTGACACAGCAACTTTCTCTACAGCTACAGCAGAGAGCACGGAATTCAGTAGTGAACCATGCATGGATTGGGAAGAAACCTAAAAAGATGATTGTTATTCTTGACACAAGGAGTGGTTTGTTAGGTGTACAATGGCAAAAAGAAAGGAAAAAAAACCCCTTGTGTTGTGAAAATTACATTCATGCCACCAGAAATGTTAGAGGAGGCTTGTCTGTGTATTGATATTGGTGTTTACAGGCTAATTCAAGTCGGAAGAGACCTCCTGAGTTCCTCCAGTACTTAGCCCTGCTTCAAGCCGGGCTAAGTTTGAATGGCTGTCAGGATGCTGTATTTTGTAATCCTTAATGGTGTTTAGAAGCTCATGAAATCTTGATGAGCATGTTACCAGGTTATTGTGAATTGTAAATTTTCTTTATAGGAGTTAGCTTACAAAGATATTTGTAATCATGACTCATTTTGGGGGAGGGGGGATGTCTCATAAAAAATCATCTGAACTTGTTTGGGATACACAAGTTCTGACAAAGCTCTGAAACATTTTTGGGCTTGATATGGAATGTCTTGGGGGAGCTGGAGTGGGAGAGAAAGGAAGAACAAGCAATGGTCAAAGCCGCTTTAGGCTAGAGAGTATTTACTAGTGCAGTCCCACTTGTAAGATGGTTTTCTTTTTAGGAAAAGTATGTAAGTAAATCTGTTTGTTACTCTGAGTCCTATTGACATCTTGAAAACAGAGGCTTTCTTTTTTGTTTTTTTTTTCTTGTACACAGCTGCAATGGGTCCTGTTTACACTGTTAAAATAAATGTTTAAGGATAGCTGTCCTCTGAATGACAATTTTTTCTCTGGTTGTGGGTGGGAGGGAAATGAGACATCTAGAAAACCATGTCTTGACAAAAGTGAAGGCCATCCACTGGCAATTAAAACAGGATTAAGATTAATCTTGTTTAAATTCTAGTTAACTGAGTACTGACAGGCCATAAAATAACTCACTGTTATTTTGTAGATCTCTTGTGGTCACCACAAGAACAGACACACAAAAAGATGTTTTTCCTTTTTTTCCTTTGGGCTCTACTGTTTAAAGAGGAGTGTTCATTCTTTTCTGGACATTTTAGGAGAGTTGAGAGACTGAAGCTCTGACAGTCCCAGAGAAAATGATGCTTTTTAGCAAATGGATGTTGCCACTAAAGCAAGTAGCTGACCACAGAAACACTGGGTTAATTCACTAGTACAGCCTCTATACTAATATTTTTTTTCCTAATATTGTGCACTGTGATGACTTTTTAATTGTTTCCAGGGTTGTCTCTATTGTTTTGGCATACAATGTGCGCGTGTGAAGGGGTTAGAGGTAGAATAGGCTGAAATGTAGGGAAAACATTCCTAGTAAAAATGCCCAGTTCTACAGAAGAGCATGGCTTAGCATGCAGATCTCAAAGTTTTGTGCTGTGTTCCCAGCTTCAGAAAAGCTTTCTGTAATTCCTGTTCCCTGTACCTACCCACTCCATAAAAAGGGTAACCATGTGTTCAGTTTAAGAAAAAAAAGAAAGGTTGAATGGTTATAATACCTTCAAATGAGCCTTGCCCTGGATTGGACAGCCGTGCTTGCTTTTATCACCTCAGGGTGGCTGGACAGGGATTGGCAGAGACCAGAGAGCCTGGTCCTGCAAAGTCAGAGGCTCCAGAGCTGGACTCCTCCCCAGCCCTGCCCCTCACACCCGTGCAGTGCAGTTTTCTCCTCTCCTGCCTGCACTCGCCTGTGGGAGCTGCTGGTGGCCGATGCTCACGCAGCCTGCGTGGGTTCTGGTGAGTGCTGCACCTCTGCTAAAGGCTTGTGGGATGCCCTCCTGTCTCTTCTCATGGATTATGGCTTATGGGATGCTTTCTTGTGTCTTCTTATTGCTGATCTCTGTTCAAAAACTTGATCACAAGGCAGTGGTGTTTGTATTTTGAGGTGGGGGGGAGGGTTGTGAAGTCCTTTTGAGCTTCAGATTCCCTTAATAAACAGCAGCTAACTAGAAATGAAGCTGCTAGTCACAAATGCTCAGCTGTTTTCCAGTCAGTCTCGCCACTTGGGGTTCAATGACATGATGCATCAGGGCTCAGCCTGTCTTGTTAGCAAATGTTTTAATAATCCTGCCTGCTGCTTCCCCTGCATATTTTTCCAAGTGGCTCATTATGGTGTTTGCTTAGCAGGGGAGGAATTTAGAGCTGCATGAATTGGGGTATTTTTTTGTCACTGTGTGGAGACCAAAGAGTCCGACTAAACTGAAGAGGTGTGTTGACTAAGCTTAATGATCTCCTAGATCAATGACCACTGATTGGAAGCTGCCTTTGAGATGCTGTTTATGCTAATAAAAATAAAAAGCTATGTGAGAACTACTCACTAATCACTTGCCACAAATTTTGCAACATTTTTGTACACGAATGATGTGCAGAAGGAGTTATACTTGGGTCCTTCACCCCCCTGTGACTATGAGTTTAGAAGAAAATGCGTCTTGACCTGACAAGATTGAAATCTAAAGAATAGTCAAGTAATCAGACTCTGGGAGGGAGCAGGGCTATAGCCTTTTGGGTATGGCACAGAGATTTTAAGTCTTAACACAAGGATATTGCTGCATTACATACATTTGAAGTTACATTTGCATCATTCCAAAGACTGGGGTCAGGATGGTTTCTGATAGGTGTCAGAGGCAGATACAAAAAAATGTCATTGCAACACGACTTCGTGTTTGAAAGAAGTATGTGAAGAAAGCAGATATGGTCAAGGAAGTTTTCTCTCGGTTAGAAATAAGCGGTGAAGTAGGGTAGGATCTGTTCTCTTATCTGCATGATGTTTGTGTAAACTGGCCTTGCTTATTGCTTGGGATCATGGATTACTTACGTTTCTAGATACCATGATACTGCCTCCCTTGAAACCAAGTATGCTGTTAAAAGAACAATGTGATCTTTTTTTTTTTGTTTCCCAAGGTTGTATTTGTTTATCAGTAGTATTCTAGAGCTGGGTTTAAGGATAGAAAGGAGTTTTCTCCCAGAAAATTCTGGCCACAAAAGTGAGGAGCTACTCCTAATTGTTTCTGAATTCTGGCAACAGCTGTGGGGATAAAAATGATGTGTATGTCTGGGTTATTGCCAGTCACAGTTCAAAAGAGTAATATTTTCTTACATTTCTTAGGGTGGGAACCTCGTCCATATGGAAGTATATATAGACAGCAATATTTACCAAAATATTCTATCAGGAAATAGGGGTTCTGTGAAAAAAATTCCATTCTCCATAGTGTGTAATACTACAGTTGTGTGAGTACAAATCTACAGCCCTTGTGATGTAAGTGACTTCTTATACTGCCAAAACTCCAGTGACTCTTGTACCAGTTATTACTCAGAGCTGGATGTTGAACTTTGTCCATGAGGCAGGGCTAAGTGCCATTTCCAGCATCCTCATTAACTGATACTGCCTCACTGGAGGGTGCCTGTCAGCCCTTTCCAGGCTTGTGAAACACTTACAAGGGTCAGGATTGGACTGTGGGGGGTTTGTGGATGGAAGGTGGTTTAAGAAAGTTGTCAGCTAAGTTTAGCCACTGGTTATGACAAGCAGGGTTTGTACTCGCACACTGGAGTGTTCGGATGTAATGGTTGCCATTGCAATGCTATCAGTTCTCACTGGTGGCTGTGAGTTTAGGCTGTTTGTTCCTGCTGTCCTTTCTGCTTTAGCAAGAGTGGCAGTGGGTTAGCATAGAGAAATAAGGTGCTGTCCTGGGCATGTTTGTAATGTTGGATCACTGGGTAATAAAATGGTTGCAAGTCTACATTTTTCTCTCTGCAAGCATGAGCTCTGAGTTTGGCTTGGTGCCTGCTTTGGTTCTCAGTGGAGAGCTGTAAGGAATGTGAAAGGTTACCAGTCATGATGAACCAGATACAGCAGGTTTAGATTTATTTTTTCCCGAGTCTTCTATAGTACATTGGTAAAGTTCACTGTTTAATATAGATTAGTGTGTGTAAAACATTTAATCTACAAATGCTTATTTTTTTGAAAGAAACTGCTGTCTTCCTGTAATAATTTAGGTTACTGGCTAACATACAGGTCATATTGTTAGAAGCTCCTTATTACACACATACACTTCAATCATCTTTCTCCTCATTGCATTTGACCACTTTAAAAATGGATGTTTTTGTCCCTGGTGGCAGGGAAGGATAAGAACATCTTGTTAATATCTAGTTTTGATGTGGATCAGGCACAGAACTGGAATATAATCTTTATCTTTTAAAACCCATTTCAGTACATTAAAAAACATACCGATCATCTCCATTAAACCAAAAATACCTGCATGAGCTTTTAGTTGTTTTAATCCAATTCCTCCTCCTCTGGCATCATTGATGTCCAGTGTCAGAGCTGTTCTTTCCTTCTCTTTCCAGAAATGTCCTTCCTGCTTGACTTGGGGACCTTCACCATGGGCATGTGGTCTATTGGCCTTGGAGCCATTGGTGCAGCTGTGACGGGGATCGTCCTTGCTAACACCGACTTGTTTTTGTCCAAGCCGGAAAAGGCTACATTGGGGTTTTTAGAGGAGATAGAGCTAAAGACTTTGGGATCAGGTAAGATTCTGGCAATGTCAGGCCACATGCTTCAATAATTGGACTTCTATAAAAACCTTTCTAAGGCCAAGGCTGGAAGCAGTTTTCTTAGTGTTTCCTAGTTATGATATGTAGTTGATATCCAATATTTCTGGCGAACAAAAAGCAACTAAAACTGTTATTTCTGGATGAAACAAGACACCCTTCTAAAAACCAATAATGCAGGAATATCCTCATATACGTATAGATTTTTTTTTCTGTTAGAACTATATTTGAATGTGAAATTCACTGCAGTGCTTTGTGTTGGCCCATAAAGTATTAATCATTATAAACAAGAATGGCTGATGTTGTTGTTGATGTTGTTTCTCCTGTACAAACAGAACAGAGGACATTCAAAGCAGGTGAACTATGGAAGGAGAATGGTGCAGTGATCATGGCTGTACGAAGACCTGGATGTTTTTTGTGCAGAGAGGTACTTGCTGGGCCTGGGAATTAATTAAGAAGAGTTGAGGTCTGCTTGTATAGATACTCTGTAAATAAAGGGAGGGGATGAATAGGACACTCCTCAAATACATCTAAAACATCTGAAAGGCTTTGTTTCCTTCTTTGAACTGGTCACCAGCTACCAGCATACTTAGTTTCCTTTGCAGCTGGTTTGTATGGTCCAGGTCCTGAGCATTTTCCTTCTGAAGGTGATGGTTACACGATTTTTACATCTGCCAGGGACCTAGCCCATGGTAATTACAAAAGGGAGATTGCAAAAAATCCAGTTAGTAATGAGTCTTATGAGCTAGTTATATATAGAGAGTCCAGAATAAATCTCTGTGAGCCAGCTAGTCTCTGGTCAAATACAGCCCTAGACTGGATTGGCAGAAAGCCATCGGATAAAGCTCAAGTGCAAGAAAGGAGGTGTGCATAGAGGGAGTCCCTCTCTGTTCTGGATGCTAAATGTGAGGCAGGAATGTACAGACTCTGAAGATAAGGAGTTACTGATCCATAACAAGGGGGGTTGGAAAACAAATTTTGATCCTTAAGTTGACATTAGGCTTCTTGGGTGGAGCTTCTTGGAAGGAGACACCAAAAATACAATTTGAATGTACCAAGTGCCTGAGAACAGCCAGAGCTTGCACCTTGGACATTATGTTTCTCATAGCTATGGGGAAAAACAGTTATTATGTTGTTATTACTCACTACTCTATAACATGGAGTAATGAATATTGTAACCACTTCATTACAGCATCTGCCTCCATCAATAGTAATTGCTTAAGTACGTGTAGAATTCATGGAAGGTTAAAGTGCTTTGCTCTCTGAACAGGTGTAGCGTGGGCAGGAGGAGAATGCACTTAGGTACCTGATTCTGTGACTTCCACACACAGTCAGGAATCCATGAGTGATTTTTTAAAAATTATTATTATTATTAATGAAAGTTTCAAATTTTCCTGTCTGTTCATCCCCATCTGTTTGCTGCTTGGTACTGAGTAAATTGTAGATGCCCTGCAAGCCTTTCAGTTAAGGTGTTTCAGTGTTAAAGTTTTAAAACTGTGTCCATGTTTTTAAAGTGTGGAGTTGGTTTGTTTTGTGGGAATTTTGTCCAGTAAAAATGACCTTTCTCCATGGGAGATAGGAAACATATTTTCAGTGCACACTCTGATCTGTTCAAAACCTCAGGGATCTTTGTATAAGCTGTGGAAATTGGGATTCCCTCAGGAGAACAAAAAATCCAGCAGATGAGTGGTGACACCTTGTAGTCTTACACACTAGAAAAAGCAGTATTCCTTCTGGGATACTGAAAGTCTATGAAGAAATATCCTGATTATTTTTACTGGGGGATTTGGGAAGGAGAGTGTACCTTTATTTCTTACTGTAAACTTGTATAGCCTGCTCCTGCACAGAGCCCTCAAAATACTTTGCAGAAGGACTGATAATGATGGATGTCAACTTGGAAAAAAGAATTGAAAATTCTGAAAAAGTTAAGTGAGATGCAGGCATTATATTTTTACCATTCCTAAAAACTTTAAAAGATAATAAGCCCTATTACAAGGGCAAGGTATATCTACATCTTTGAGTTAAAAAAGATGTTTTCTTTGGGATTTTTAATATTTTATTAAAGAATCTGCTTCCCCCGTGCTTAACAAAGAAAATTGTAGTAAATCTGATGAAGAGCTGCCTAGGAGTACAGCTAGCTTCAATGTTACATGTCTGTTTCTGGTTTGTGCTTCAAGCTAGAACTCGCGTGTTTCTGATGGTCCTAAAATTCAAGGTGAAGCTTTCCTACCTCCATTTTTTGACTGAAACATTTGGGTTTTTTTCCTTTGCTTAGGAGGCTTCTGAGCTCTCCTCTCTGAAACCCCAGCTGTCCAAGCTGGGTGTCCCTCTCTATGCTGTTGTGAAAGAGAAGATAGGGACTGAAGTGGAGGATTTTCAGCATTATTTCAAAGGAGAAATCTTTCTGGATGAAAAGGTACAGTGAAGTTGGTGTTCTCCTTTTGTTTAAAAACAAATCTACGAATGCCCTCTTTGAAGAGCTTGTATAAATAAGTAGAATGTTGTCTGAATGAAAAAGGATTTAGTAGCACTGTAGTTTAAAAAGTTAATTGGCTTTGTTTTTCTATATTTATACATCCTGCTGAGCTTACAAACTGCGCTGCAGCTAGGCACTGATAAGTGCTGTTGCGGGATTATTACTTTAACAGATAAACAACGTGGCCTGTTAATACTTATTCCTGTCTTCCACTGGCTGTGTGACTCGCTGATGTTTACGAAGTGTAAATCAAGGTTTGAAGGTGACACATATAATTAATTTACAATGTACAGGCCAGACTGCAGTGATATGGCTTGTCCCTGTACACTGGCACGTGCTGGTTTGCCAATCTCGTGTCCTACAGAACCACAGCCTTGCTTTCTCCTTAAACCAGGAGACACCTTTAAAAATCATTTGTCTGTTGAAGAAAAAAGAATTTGTAATACTCAAAATCAACTAGAAGATCCCTTTATTTTCTCTCTCCCCCCTGCCTGTGTGGAAGAATCAGGCTGAATTTAAAAAATCCCCAGCAACCAACTGACAAAAAACCATGTTTATCCCAAAGCACCGCTGTTGTCAGCAATAGGGATGTCGGTGTACATGGGGCTTAAATACTTGTGGATGAGCTTAAAATCCACACAAATGAAAAGTCTTTCTTACATTTTTTGCTGACGTATTTTCTGTTCCCCTGCAGAAAGGCTTTTATGGTCCACGCAGACGAAAAATGATGTTGTCAGGCTTTTTCCGCTTGGGAGTTTGGCAAAATTTCTTCCGTGCCTGGAGAAGTGGATACAGTGGAAACCTGGAAGGGGAAGGATTCACGCTGGGAGGTGTATACGTGATTGGGGCAGGAAGACAGGTACTGCAGGCCACCTAGGAGGCTTTTATGTTTTGTTTAAGACCAGAAGTTGTTTCCTGGAATTGTTCAGTTGGGCAGTGGATCTCTTATAGGGAGATGTGTCTGAATTTGTCTCTTGTGTCTTTGACTAGGGTGTTTTACTGGAGCATCGTGAAAAAGAATTTGGAGACAAAGTCAGCCTTCCATCTGTCCTTGAAGCTGCTGAGAAGATAAAACCACAGGCTTCATAAGTGGAAGAACAGTTGCACATGTTTCTGATTAGAGCTTGAAATGTAGAATGCATCCTTGTCTTGAATGTGCAGTTTAATTGCTTAACTATTTAGGGATCAATGCACAGGAAAGGTTCTCTATTCAAACATAGAAAATGATGAAAATACTCTTGGATTGTTTTTTGTTCCTTTCCAGCCTTCCAGGTGGTCAGGATTTCGACTGCTCCTTTGTATCTGACTGTATTAATGAAAGGCTGGGTCTAAAATCTGACCTAGCCTTGATGTTTTCAGTCAGAGACAGTCACTTGAAAACCTGTCTACCTAGGGAAACAAAACTTTGCTAAGGCTGGAATAATGGAGTACCAGCTGAAGGGAAAAGATAATAAAACTTTATGTAAATGAAAAGCCTTTGGTTTTTGCTTTTTCATTAACATGTAAACACATCTGTGTTTACATGTTATAAAGACATAAAATGCCTGGCTGGAGATGGGCTCTTTGGAATGGCATCCCCAGCTGCCTGGCTGTTCCATGAAATAAAGAATTGTGCCTGAGGGATTCTTTTCCTGGGTTTTACTGCTGGAAAGCAGTACTGGTATCATGTGCTGACACAAGGCCCCTAAAAAGTTCAAAGCATTGTGTAAGTGTCCACTTGTCTGCAGTAGGCGTATGGATACTTGGGAGTGCAAATGGTAGGGAACACAAGAGATGCCAAAAGAAATGGGCGTGAGCTATGGTTTCTTACAATTGCAAGAGGCTACAAATAACAAATTACAGCAGGAGTATTCTGGATCGTGGCTTCTGTGGAGTTCTGAGTTTTCTTTCTCATGGGAACTAGAAAGCTTTGCCATTTGCAGAGAATGGATCTTGCACAAAGACCAGCAAAGGAGGTACTGATCTTAGACCTGCATTGCAGGCCTCGTCCCAAGGGCTCTTTATGCATTTCACATAAACATGAAATGTGAAAGGCATAAACAGTCCTTGGAGAATGGGATGGAAGCCAGATAAATTCCAAGAAATTGAAGATAAAGTGAAGAGCCTGTAGAACCTGCTAAATCTGGAGAGCATCTCCTTACAATTTTGTGTACATGCAACTGAATTCCACCCACTCTGTCAGAGCTGGCTGCCCAGTGAGACTGCAGGGAGCCCTAGATGGTGACAAGGATGCCATGGGGCTGCAGCCCTGCTCTTAGCCTACCCAAAGGGACTGGAAACAGAAGAAGGAAGCTATATTGTCCAGCATTTGGAATGTTTATTGGAGGAATAATGGCTGTCAAACATATAAATAATTGATGCTGCAACATGCTGAAGTGTTCCTGTAGAGTAAAAACCTTTCTAGAAAGACCCATGAAGTTTTTTTATTAAAGTATTCATGGAAACTGAAAGTTCTCTGCTCGGGCAGGTTCCCCAGAAGCATGTATACACTAACCACGTCAGACGGAGGTCTTTTCCGGCTCTAAACAGCGTTAGTTCCCGTAAACAGTTAGTGTATTCTTGATTTGAAAGTTACATAAGCTTACCGGCATTTCAAAGTTTTATAACCCTGTCTTTCAGAAATCAAGTCAAAGTTTGCAGCCCTGGTAGGTCAAAATGTCTTTTGAAATTGTTCTGAAAAGTTGTTATTGATAAATTTGATTATTTGTTTCAAGCCAGCCTTGGGATTATTTGGAGTAGACTCATCCTTTCTGAACCCCATGCTAACAAAATAAAAAGGGAAAGGATAGAAAATAGGTGGTACATAGGAGCTAGTAACAGTTAATAACCATTGGAAATGGTCTATAACCCAAATAACTAAAATTACAGCAAAATAGTAAGGGAGGAACAAATTAAATCAAAGTGAATTTCCAATACTGCAGACTGAATTTAGAATGTTCATTGAAAAAAAAAATTACAGTTGTGGATTTTGTTGTGCTAACAGCTACCTCTGCTGGCCCAGTTCCTTGTATGCATTTAATGTTTTGATTTTTTTTCTTTTAACATGACATGTACCCAAAATCTAAATCAATTCTCAGTACATCAAATATCACATCACAGTTCAACACTCAGCTGGTTACTGGAAACTAATAATTATAAGTTTGTTTGTTATTCTGAGATGTGCATTTTGCACCCATGCAGTATGATATTCTATTTATTTTCCTCTTTAGATGGAGATGGATCAGGTCAGTAGGAAAGTGCACAGAGTGCAAGGGGAGGGCTTGAGAAACAAAACTGCTGTAGTAATTTCTCTTCAATGAAGTTTTCCTTGTTTGTCAGCCCATTTATGTTTTTTTTAAGTACACAACCGGGTTAATAAAAATATTTTAAGAATGAAAATGCTGTGAAGTCAATGATGTAGGTGTAATATAGGAAAATGCTTTTTATTTGAACTTTAGGGGTCACCAATTGTATTTTCTATTTGCAGTCTCCTTTTAGGACCATTAGAAAGATGGTCTGCCCCAGAGGCTGTTTTTGGTTCTGCATTTTTATTTCCCCATGCGGGTTATCTGTGCCCACGGCTGTCCAGTTGCCTGCCCTTGGTGCCATTCGCGAATATCCACAACGCGACGGGAATGCCAAGGGATCCCTGCCATTTTCTGATGCGTTTCCTGTGATGCACCGTGGTAGAAAAAAAGAATGAGGAAGTTTCTCTCTCTCCGCACCGCTGGATGTCACTGCTACCCAGCCAAAAATGCAGGTGAGCGGTGAACCCGAGGAGTTTTCTGCAGTAGAAGATTTGCTTAACAGGTTCCAGGATTTGCTTAACAGACCACTGTAGAGCCCTACTCGGCTGGAAGAAAGCTGTTGGAAAAGACAGCTATTCCTGCGACCCTTTCACTTGTATGGACGTTTTCCTTTGAAGAGTAAGAAACTTGGAGGAAGGATATACTGTACAGAATGACAGTCTGTGCTATATAGATATTTCTAAGTGGAGGGAATAAATTACTAACAGACTCACTGCAATACTTACAAAACTTAACCTGTGACGCTTTTGTGGTACTAATTCCCGCTCCTGCCGGGGTGTGCGTGGCTGCCTTTGTCGCACGGACTGTCCGGGGCCCATCGAGGGGACCGCAGCAGAGAGGTGCAACAGCCGCTGGTAACAGCAGGGGGAGGTGGGGAAACGCCCTGGGAGGGAGGGCAAACTTAAACCACTGATTCAGCCTAATCGCCTCGAATTTTATTGGGTATCTGACCAGTTCCATCCTGAGTTATTATTCTTCTAATCGATCTCGAACATGTTATAAAGGCTTTCCCTAAAATATTTCTGCTTTGTCTTTTATATCCAGCCGCTGATTTCTCTGTATTTGAAGTTGCTTATGGTGTCTCAGTAGCTTCTGTGGGCTTTGTTTCCTTGCACACCCCTCACTCTTAACCTCATAATTATCAAAACCACATGACAATTCCAACGGTAACTCTTATTTCCGGATGCCTCCCTCCAAAAACAGACCTTCTTTTTACGCTGAAAAATGGTGTTTGGTGATAATGTCAAACACATACAATGGCAAACAGTTTTGGTGGGGCCATTTTCCACCAGCCACTCCTCATGATGAATTCATTAATTGCAGAAAATATTTTGCAGTAGTCAGAGGAAAACAGCATTGACAAACCATACATGAACATCGGCCTGCACATGTTCACTAAAAAATCATATTTCCCATTTTCATTCCTGCAGGATTATTACACCTCTTACTGCTGAAGTGACTGTCTTTTAAAAGTGATCCAATTTGCCCTAGCACTTAGTTAATGGTTTCTGTGATGGATGAGATTTTTACTCTAATTTTCTTGGTAACACAGTGAAGCACTGTGCAGAGATAATGTCAAAGGCAAATAAATGGGACACAGAGAGGCTGTTCGAACTAGCTCCATGCTAACAGTGAATAGTCAATTCAACTTGCTGTGAACTGCTAACACTAACCATTTTACACATGGTCAATTGCAAGAGAACCTTATTTTATTGATGAATGCCCTTCCTAATTCCACAGTCCTTACATCCTAAAGCTGCAGAATTTCCCTGAAATTTCCCATTTTCCCTGTTGAATCTTAGCAGTTACTATTGCACTATCTTCCTATCTCCTATAGAATCAGCATACTAGAGCTTTCTGCCTTGGCTCTGGACTTTGTGAATATATGACTCAGTGCTCTTAGAAATTACTTCAGTACTTCTGAGATGGAGAAAGGATCTCTTCTAGTTCTTTTTACCACCTACTAATCCAGTGATCTTTCCTAGCTCCCCTTCCCCTCTTAGATACTGCCCAAAATTCAGGTAGTTCTTCCGGCATCTTCTGTCAGCTTTAACACTCAGTTCAATTTTACTTTGGTTTCTATGAAGTCTTGAGCAAGCTTGGAGGAGGCTGGCAAATACTCCCCCTCCCTTTAAAAAAAACCCAAACAAACAAAAAACCCAAAACAAACCCAACTCCCCATTTATTTAAATAACTGCATGTAGGAAATGAGAAGGAATCTTGGTAATGTGACCGGTGAGTGGGTGACACACTGGTGTGCATCTGCTTTCTCAGACATCAGAAGGACGTGGGTGAGGGTAACTGTGCATTTACTATTAATTCTAGCATGCTTTCGGTTGTTTGCTTTGATGAGTGGAGAATTAGCACACTAGAGAAATGCTAAACTCACACCATTTGGTTGCTCAACAGTTCCTTTCACTTCAGTGGGAGTGCTGCTGTCTTTGTGAGCGAGCTTGTTCCTGATCCAGAGGGAATAAGGATTTCCTGAAAGTCCAAGGGCTGGAGCAGGTGAAGAAAGTGTAGACAACATGAGGCAGCCAGTAAGAACACATTTGGTGCTGCACTACCTCCCTGGGCCTTGCCTTCCTGCACACAAATGTATTTTCATAGTTAGTGAGGCACTGAGCACATTAGTTTTGCTCTATATATGAGGAAGGGAATGAAGGTGACAGAAGTGTTTCCATGTGTCAAGAGAGATCACAAGGTATGGAAAGGGAACAGCAGGAGAGCGTGGAGGTTGGGAGCCAAGCTAGACGGCAGGGGAGCATTTCCCACCTGCCAGGCGGTGGCTGCCTCAGGTGGGAGCTATCACTTGCTAACTACATCGGTTTAAACAGCTCAGCCATCCTTTCCTCTCCCTCCTCTCTTCTCAGCGTCTCTCCCGGGAGGTGTAAAAGCCCTCGGACGCCTGAAGACTCAAAATACTCTTCGGGGTCGCTTTATTATATGTCTTTCCTTCGCCTTCCGGCTCTCCAGGTAGGCTCGACCGCGCCTTCAATATTGCTCAGCATGTGCTGTCCTGGACGCGCCGGTTCGTGTTCCGAAAGCCCTGAGGGGTAAGAGGCGCCGCTGAGGGCTGTGCCGCGCCCCCTCAGCCGAGGTGAGGCGGGCTGGGCCGAGCCCCTTCCGCAGGGCCGGGGCGGCCACGGCACGAATCCAACATAACAAAGCCCTGGGCCTCGCCAAGGGGCCCCGCTCCCCCAGCTGCAGAGGCGCCCCAGGGCTGCGGGGGACGGACTCTGAGGGGCAGCCGCTCCCGCACGCCGCGGGGCGGGGGCCGCTGGCGCTCGCAGCCTCCGCCCGGCCCCGGGGGTGCTCGGGGGGACGCCTGCCAGGGGGTCACAGCGGGCGAAGCCGGCGGGAGCCGCAGGGTCCGGTCGCAGAGCTGGGTTTCCTGCACGCCCCCTTTGTGTGGAACACGGCTGCGTGCGGGAGCGGGCGTGGCCGGGGACATTGCATTTCCGTGCTGCCTCGGCCGGGCGGGAGAGCAGTGGGGTGGCTCGGCACAAGGGCGCGTCTGTCGCACTGGCCGAGCTGACGCGGGGAGGAGGGTCCGGGAGCGCCGGCGTGTCCATGGAGTAGCCGAGGCAGCGGAGGGATCCCCGCTTACGCTGACCGCCGGCTCGCCCTCCGCCCAACTCGGTGAAACTTAGCGAGCAGGCTGCTGCCCCGGTGAGTCCCTGCCCGCCCCGGCCTGGGCATCCCATCCCCTCCGCCGTCTGCCCCGGCGGTCGCGCCGTCCGGAGCGTCCCTTCCTCTCCCGGTCCTGAAGCACCGGCCTTTCTGCTCCCTCACCCCGGAGCACGTCTGCTCCCTGCAGTATCCCCTGGGGGCTGGCGGACACCGAGCCGGGCGGGGAGCAGCCCTCCGGCTGCCTAAGTTCCCCGGCAGCGCGGGGCTATGGCGAGCCCCTGCCATTGTCCTTGTCCATTAAAGGAAGCCGGAGAGGCCGGGTGAGGCTTCCTCTGCGGGTTCACGCTAGCTTGTCTCTTTGAGTTGCCGCAAGGGAGACAAATTTTTTAAAAATAAAAATAATAGAAAAAGGCCTTTCGGAGTGCTGCAACCAGAGTTTGTCCGCTCCGTTCTGCACAGTGGCCCCGCTGCTGTCCCACCGTGCCCTGAGCCCAGGCTGTTTAGAGGGAGCAACGGCGCAGTGGGTCTAAGGATTGAGGCCCATAACTTAATTTTTAAAATATTTTAACTGTAATTGCCTGTAGGCTGTGTTAGTGAGCGACCTCTCTGACACCGGTTTAGCCTCCTGCCGAAACGGGCAGTGGAGCGCAGGGGTACCAGAGGTGATGCTCCGTGGTCAGTTCTGTTCTGTCTCTTGCTTTCCATTCCGTACTCTATGCAGACTTAGCGGTTTTCATTTTGAGACATTCTGAATAAAAGAAAAAGAAATAACTCCCCACAAAGAAACCTAACCCATGCTGTAAAAGAAGCTACTTGTTCGTTTTTTCCTTTCTTTAGTAGGTCTTCCAAGGAGGTGGTGGTGGAGGCGGGAAGGATATTTCAAAATAACTGGCAGGACAAAATTCTTTCAGCACTGCTTTTTTATTTGGTTGGGTGTTTGTTTGTTACAGTGACAGAAGCCTTGTGACCTAGAGCTCTGGATAAAATGGAAGGAAAGCAGTTCCTAGAGAATGAAAGCACAGGGTGTGTCTTGTTCATGAGTGCTCTCTGGTGAGATGATCTATCTCTTTTCTGGCTATCTCCTGCAGAGAGTAAGGCATCAGTATGAGACACTTTATACTCACAATAAATGTGTGAAATGCTTTGGTGCGGAAGGTTGAGGGGCTAGCACTATCTGCTTGACAGAATAATTGTGTGCAGAGAGAACGGGTCAGGTGGGAATTCAAGTCTAGTCATTGGTGTGAAGTAGGAATGAGCTGTGGTGGAAACTTTGCAGGTTTTGGTTTGTGCGGGTTTTTTGTTTGTTGGGTTTTTTTTTTTAAGGAATTTAGGACACTTGTGTTGGTGGAATGGTGTTCTTTATCCTTTGGTTAATGACACTGGACGAAAGTACTCCTAGGGTGTGATCTAAATCCTTTTTGCTCTGTTCTTGGAGGATGGAATATAGTGTTGTTGCCTCTTCTTAGAAGATTGTCATGTTCAAAACTATAATGCTGCTGAAACAGGAATTTTTAGAGTAGCTTCCCAAAAGTTTGGAAATACGTTTATATTGAAAAAACAATGTGCAAGTAAGTTACACGGTTGGCATTTTGTTTTATTTTTGTTGATCTTGTTCCCAGAAGGACTTGCTGAAGGTGCAGTCTAGGTCTAAATTGCAGTAGTGCAAAGCTGTTTTTCTGGGTGATGGTGGGTGCCCTGTGTGTTGTTTGG
>VZRR01010087.1:82864-181580 GCA_013398015.1 Oreocharis arfaki
AGTTGGTCTGGTTAGCTTCCTTTGTTTTGGCGTGTTATCTCCAGTCCTCAAATCAGAAGAAAACTCACTTAAGTTTTAACTGAGTCTTGTTCTTGTTTTGGGGCACAGGCTTTGTGTGACATTTAGTGTATTGTAGAAAAACTAACCTTGCTGTTTCCTGTTTAAAGCCTCTTTCCTGTCCTTCCAGCCTCCTTGTGGGGAGCAGGAGGGTGCAGTAAAGAAGGAAAAAGTATGATCTTTTGCTAGGAGCGGTGTCTGTGCAGAGCCTTCATGTAGGTGGCATACCTAACAGGACTGCAAAGGGGTGTGTTTTGGGCTACCTTTTACTAGTATTAGGCCTTGTAATACTTAATGAAAGGACCATAAAAAGCCCTTGCTCTGAGCCTTAAGATGCTGTTTAATTGGGACACTTTGTTTGGTATTGAAGGCATAACCTTTTGCTCCTGGATGTAGCAAGAAAATTATTGACAGTGTCTTAGGAATTTGGATATCTGGATGATGAATAAGTTTAAGTTGTATGCTTGCTTCTAATGAATGACTGAGGAATATTGAACCATTTTTTCAATAGTTTTCAAACATGCTTTGTTTTGAGGCTGACCTCTGATTGTCTTAGAGGATATTCTTACTTAGTTTATGAAGCTTTAGTGGGTGGCTGCTAGTGTGCCATTAACTGTAAATGGGTGTTCGGGAAAAAAAGGAGGGATTTTTCTGCTGACAAACTGCTACAATTAATTCTCATAGTCTTATCAAATTTCTCATCGTGGAATAGGTGGGGCACAGTTTGAGCACTGCTAAGTGTGAACAAATGAAACTCTTGTTTTAATCTCACTGTGTTAGTTCAGAATTCTCATTGGGGTGTATATGAGGGGAAGTGGAGTTCACAGAGCTATTGTCAAAACTGTTCCACAGATTCTTCCTTTATGTAATTTTTTGCTTTTACAAAAATTTTCACCTGGGTGGGGTATGGAAAAATCTGTGGATTTCAGACACACTTTACTTGGGGGCTCTCTGTGCTGTGTTGCTCTGCACTTTGGCTTCCTGTGTCAAAACTTCCTGGTTTTGGGCAGAACAGACTTTTGTACTTTGTCTCCTGTGGTGTGTTTCTAAGGCTGGGAGGGCTGCAATTCACAAAATCTGTGAATGTGCTGTGGGTCTCATGTTGCTTTAAGCTGAAGTAGGTCAGATAAAGTAAATTAGACCCTCAAACAGTAAATGGTTCAGGCTGTTACTAAAGGGGAATTAAGCAGAGGTTATTTCTGGAAGGCTTTTGATTGAACATCCAAAGGATGGTCATGTGTCTTCCTCTCTGGTAGTGCCCAGTCCTAAAGTCTCTGGCTGTTCCAAAGTTGTACTGTTGGTGGCTTGGGTGGAGGCACTGATGCTGCCTTCAGCCCCTGGCACAGTCTGGGCAGGAGCAGGGTCCTTCTCCTTGACCCTTTGGCTCATGACCACACAAAAGCATCTCGTAAAGGTTAAGCACAATGTCAGAGATAATCAGACTAAAGCTTATCAAGGTTAGAAATGTGTGGGTCTTAAAGAGTAATAGTTTGGTTCCTCCCAAGAATACAGAAATCTGAATTTTGATTTATCAATCTAAAAAGAAGGGGAGGGGCTGAAATGTCTAGGCTCTGATGACTTACTTTTAAATGCAGCTATAATTTAAATACTTAAATATAGCTGAATGTCATATTGAAATTTTTGTCTGTTGTAAAACATTTTTATTCTGGATAAAATCTTCTTGCAGATGGTCAGTGAGCTGAAAAGTCATTGTTGGACAAATTCTTCTATTTTAGGGATGTCACAGGTGAGGATAATAGCAAAGTGCAAGTATTGAGGATCACCTGCAAAGGTGGTGATCTTTAAAAATGGACTGTGTAAGGGATTGTGATGTTTGCAGTTGGAACCACTGCCTTGAGTGGCCTGGCTTTTGCTAACCTTTTCGACCAATCTGACATAAATCTTGGAATCAAAGCCCTCAGGGAAAAACCACTCTGCTTGATTGTTCACATGTGAATTCTGTTATCGCTCGTGCAGAAAACCTTTAACAAATGAAAATAAAATATTCTGGCCACAATAGGAACTATATCCAAACCCAGGGCTCTTAGCTGGATCTAAAAATAAGTTTATTTTCCCTTCTGGTTCAAAGTGTGCCTCAGCCCCTGTTTGGCAGAGGGGACGAGCACTTGTTTTACTTCAGTGTTTCCTGTCTTTCTTCAACTCTTTGGGAGCAAAGCAACAGTGTTTTGTCCTTCTCATTGTAGCACTGCTTACGTATGATATGTGTGAGTGGAAGAATTTCTGTTCTTACCTATGGTGAGGGCTTACCTGTGTTTCTTCTGAGAGCTCTTTGTGTTGTTGTCTTTAGAAGTCCATGTAGAAGCTAAAAATTTTAAGCCTGTCTTCATCTTTAATCTGAACCTGAGTGGGAAAGGCAAGGGTGTAATAAACACAGGGCTCTGCTTCCACTTTATCTTTGTAGTAAGCATTGCTGAATGTTGCCTTGATATTGTAAAAGAGGTTCTGTGGTATTAAAGAGCTTCTCTCTGTTTTATGCTCCAAACTGATAAAGGTCTTCCATGTGAAGACCTGTCCTGAAACCCCCTGATGGAGCTGGGGCTCTTTGGCACTAATTGGCTCAGGCACTTGATGAGCTCCTATGTGCATGTGAGCTTTTGAGTTTCAGGTTGTTTTATTTTGGCATTCTCATTCTGTTTCAGGCAGGTTGTTAGTTTCCAACCCCAAATATGTTCATGTGGCCCAATGGTCGTTTTCAGAAATCTCTTTTTCTCTTTTAATGTTTTTTTTGTTTCATGCTCAGAGACTAAATAATTGATACTTGAGTCTCTCCAGAAAGGAGTTTTCTCTAAATAATTGATGGACTTGAAGGTAACAAAGTAAGGTGTTTGAGTTGCTGCACTTGCAGCTACAGGATGAAGCACAGTATTTGGGGGCAGCTGAATGCTGTGAATTTTAGTATGTTAAAAAACTTCATTTGTTCAGCTTGGCAAGTGGTGTACTCTTGCTTTAGGGCATAAAATGGGTGCTGAAATATGTTCACTGACATCTAGAGACTTCTGGAATAGAAAACGAAGGGGATAGCCTCAAGTAACTTTCATCTGAAGGAAGACACCTGCGAGGTTGGACTTTGGTCTTTGTGACAGCAGCCTTCTGAATGCCAGGATGTGGAACTGATCCTTTTGGTGCACATGGCTTTTCCCTCAACAGTTTGTTAATAGATGGTGCTCAGGGAAGTACTTCGTGGGGGTGAAATATGCCTGCAGTGGTGTAGCTATATCTAATAAAGGGTAAAAACAGCAAAGCTTTCTACCCTGCCCTCAGGACTAAGTTATTTCAGTTTGGCTGCATGGCAAGCCTGTGGAGCAGGAAGGTTCATCAAAAAAGTTGTCTGACTTGAAATTAATGGAAGGCAATTAGTGAGATGACTCATGAAAAGCAGTTGATGAGATGGCTCTTGGAAGACAGCAAGGCAGCTTTGTTTGCAAAGTGTCCAGTGTGCTGAGGTTGCAAAGCGTATTTTGACAAAGTGGTCATGGCAGTGGTCTGCTCCTGCAAAACAGGAGGAGGATGCTCGACTGAAGGAGCCTGTCCAGCTGGGGCAGGTGAGAAGGGAAGGTGTAATTCAGCTCTGTGTTGTTGTTTTATCTGAGCTGTGGTGCCTGTGTAACCAGTCATGCTATACAGTCAGCCCGTTCAGATGGCAGTTTCCTGTGTTGTCACGTTTTTTCCATCAGGAGGTATGCTTTTCATTGTACTAAAGGCACAGATTAGGAAGTGTTTGTGTTGAAGCTCTGCACCTTCTAATTCTGCTGGTGTGTTTGTAATTAGCTGTTGCAGAGACTGAGGTCTGCGTTGGAAGGAGCACTGTCTGTGTCCCTTCACAGCCTTTGTTGCCCTGATCTCTGATTGGCACAGTGTTGTTCTTGGCATTGTCTTGAGAGGTGGAAAGCCTGTTTTTCCTCCTTCCCCAGGGGAGGATGCAGAGACTTTGGGCGAGACAGTCAAAGCTTTCTCACGACCTGCCAGAGCACTGGCTTTTGGGGGAAGGGCCGGAGCTGTTCAAGCATGGGCTTGTCCTGAAGCAGCATTGGTTTTTGTCTTTGTGATCTTTTCCCTGTGGTGTGGTAGCATTTGCAGTGTGCTCTGCAAACCTGCTTGCTATAACTCCTGAAGCATTAGCTTGTTCCTATATGTTTGGGCTGAGACATTTATTCTGTCAAAGAACTGACAGTGGCTAGGATTGTGGGACATTGGTGAAGGTTGTTTTGTCACATCTTTAACATTTTCCGGTGCTGCCTTAGAGGTTTATCTTCTAGTTGGATTTTGCAAGTTTCACGAGTGTGTTTCTTTACCAGGAAGGAGGTAAAGAGATGAATTACAGGGTGGTTGAGCTGTCTGCGTGGCCATAAAGAGCCATTTTCTCTTGTGGTTTGTAAGCTGGTGATTGTCGTCCTTGGCAAGTAAAATAAGGCTGTCCTGTTTGTGTTATGAATGCAGTTGCTGGAGGTGGAGGGCAGCAAAAGAGAGCTTTGAGAGCATTGTCCCCAAACCTTCCATGCCTTTCCCCAAAAAGGAGCATTCCCTGGTGCATCATTTGAAATGAGTGTTCCCCTGGTGTTGAAAGCATAGGCCCTGTTAATTGGGGTGAGAGGGAGGAAAAAAAATAAAAAGAGGTTTTATGGATTGAACTCCACATCGTATTTCCATGACATGGAGTCAGCATTGTTCAAACAGAACAAGTGGTGAGTGTAACTTGTAGCTGAGTGTAACTAGTATTATATAGATACTGCAGTCATTTCTTAGCATGCTCATTACTGGAGATCAGATTTCAACCCTGGGATTTTAAATATATTTTTTAAACTAAGAAATACCTTGATTTGGTTTAAACTGTTAAATATCTATTTTATTATATGTAATATATATGTTTATATATACAAATTCATACATAGGAATATTCAGTGTGAAGGCTAAGAAATATGGTGTGGATGTAGACAGACTGCACATTATATCCAAAGCAAGGAACACTTTTAAGAAAACAAACCACAAAATCCAAAGCAAATTATATGTTCATCTCTTCTTTATTGTATATTGCTATAAGCAGTCTCTTGGGTTTTTTTTTCTTATGAAGAGAGAAAATGAAGGTGTATTCTTTTTGACTGAAATGTAACTGGAGACTGAGCAAGTGTCATTCCTGGAAGTGGAAGAAAGTCACAATATGTATAAAAGTTTAGGATGTTCTCTGAAGAAAGAGTATATTTGTTAGCAAAGAAAGTTGGTGGCTTCCTGTCTTATTTTTAAGACAGCAAATGTCAAATGACAGGTATAGCAAATGGAGGGACCCATTTTGTTCTTGAACATTTTGTTTTGGTCTGTATGGAGGTATGGGAGGGAGCAGAGAAAGTGTATGGAATAGGTTCTGTTACTGTTGGGTTACTAAATAGAAGTAAAATTATTCCCCAAACTGGAAGTTCTGGCTCCTCAGATAAGATATTTGCTTTGTAAGGGTTCCAAAACCTTCTGTTGGAAGGGGAAAAAAAAAATCAAATTACATGCTTCTTTTAAGTTAAGACTTTGAGTTTTGCCTTGCAACTGTTGATGTTACAGAGTGGGTGTATCTCCTCTCATGAGAGGTAGTAGAAAGCAGTTGAGGAGTTTGGGTCAGCTCAGATTATTCTGGTTGCTTGTTCTAACATGTTTTGCACCCTGGGGGGAGTAAATCCCTGCTCAGAATGACCATCTGGCTTCTAGGTGTTTCCCAGTATGTGAACTTTCTGTGAAGTAAAAGGAAAGTATGACTTGTGGCTTGTTGTGAATAGTGAATAAGTTGCAGCACAGGCAAGGTCCTATTCAGATGAAACTGGTCAATAGCTTTACTAAAGAAAATTTTCATAGCCATGGAAGATTTTTCTGAACTTCTCTAAAATGTTAATGAGGTGCCTTTTCAACTGTAGTGATAATATCTAGTTTTGTTTTCACTTACTCTGGTGTAATCCAACTGAGTTTTAACTCCAGAGGTTCATCCAATAGTGCTTTTGAGGATAAGGTCAGTGAGGGCCCAACATCCTGTGCTCCCGCTGTTCTCTGCATTTCTTAAATATTAGTAAAGAGATGGATATCTTACAGAAGGATCCAGCTCTCTTCTACTGTGTTCTCCTCATGTTTGGAAAATTGCTGGCTTTTAGATGAAACTTACATTTCCTTTTCTCTGTTTCCTGTGCTATCTCTTGCTTTAAGTCAGAATGTGGCGTATGTGCTTTATTTGCAGTCAGCTATTTTGAGCAGATTTTCCTTGAACTAGGAAGAGATCCTTGCCTTTTAGTTGATACCTTTGTCAAGCACCTCTATTTTGAAGCAGAAAGTATCTGTTCAGTTACTACTTCCATGAACCTGAGGTCAGTAGGGCAGAACTAGCATAAATGTGCTAAAATTCTGTGGATAATTGAGTTGTGCCTCTTCTCAGTGTCAATAACTACAAGTATTTGCAGGTTGAATGTACATTGTCAAGACTTCCATTGTACAGTGTTATTGGCTTGCATTCTGACTGGTTTGTATAAATGAAAAGATGGAATCTCTGGAACTTCTTTTGTTTTGTGGATTTTTTTATATATTTGTAATAGCTTCTTTCTGCTGAGTAGTAATAAATACTTCTACACATGGAGGCAAGGGCAGCCAACTGTATCTTTTGTAGCTTCTGTATGAAGAACAGTGAAAAGTGAAATTGGTAGAACTGCTGTTGTCCTCTGTTACAGCTTTTGAGTTGCTGTGGGAGCAGTACTGAATTCTGCTTGCCTTTTTCAAGTCTTCCTTTAGTGTGGTTCTGTTAGTTTAGGAGATCAAATGGAGTTGAAAATATTCCATGAATCATAGCTTGAATAGCTCCTTGAATTACAGTGGTGCAGTGCAGAGCCTTTTATGCCAAAGGATTGCTGATGTTAGTCGAGTGGGGAGTTCAGAAGAGGTTCTTGATGACCATGTAGCTTATTCCTTAGAAGGTGGAGTGTCCACTTTGGGAATGTTACTGAGTTCAGAGCACTTATATTGTGTTTTGGATGCAACTCATCCACATAGTAGTAGTGGCTTGGCCAAAAGCACAGCATAACTTGAGTGTGAGTTATAGAGACCTGGAGTGGAGCTCTTTTGAATTACTGCTTCCTTGCTTGGGGTTTGGAAACACTGGCGTATGTTTCTGACAGGTTTTCTGGAGTTGTAGTTTGTGCTGTAGTAGCAGAACAAAGCCTGGTCCCTGAAATGATGACAGTAATGGCTGAACTTGGGACTTCAGTGTGACTTAGGTCTGCTTTGTAAAGTAAATGCATCACGAGGATTAAAAGAATTTGTGGACTCAAATCTAGAAACTTACTTTGTTTCAGTTGTTCTGAACTTAGCATCTTATCTGTGAGGATTTCTCTGCATATCCACATTAGATTAGTTAATGGATCACATCATCTGTGTTATTAGAGTAAGGAATATACGTTAGGAATACCACTGCTGTAGCATTTTGAAGGTAAGAGTGGAATTGTGGGTGTTGAAAAGCTTTGGAAATGGCAGTAGCCTCTTGATGAATGACTACATTTTTCCCTTCACTAAAGCTGTAAACATCAAGACAGAATTATATTCTACCAAAGCAGTGCTCTGTATTTAATTTTTAGAAATTCCTGTTGCTGTGAGTGGGTGATAGCTGTCAGCTGACGCACTGTGACTTGCTTTGTCTGAAACACAGTAGAGAACGTTATTAATCTGTGCTGCCCACATACTGCTTTAATCTTCCAAGTGTTTTTAGTATTGCCTAACCATAGCTATGCAGCCTGCACTGTGAACGAAGTGAATTACTGACATAGCAGATTTCAAGACTGGTAACAGATGCCTTCTGTGTTTGGAAATATGACTGCTTTTAGTATAAACATGGGGAAGGTGGCTGTGTAGCCTTGAGTGGACTGCTTCATTTGTTTGTAGTGTTAGGGGGAAAAAAGCCCCACATACCTGCACTTGAGATTTATTATGCCACTCCCATGCCAGCCATACAGTGTTCAGTGGTCTGTCAAGAACCACTAGAAGAATTCTGATGAGGGTAAGCACAGAGCAAGCCAAATCAGCTCTTCAGATAGGCAGGTGTTTTGGAAGCTAATACCTGTCTGAGGAGCTATTTGCTGTTACAGGACAGCTTCTTGCTAGTACTGCTAATACACCCCCCCATCATCTGAGCATTAAGAAGTGTATATGTTGAGAGAAGTATTTTGCTTTTTCATTCTGGTAAAATACTGTGATTGGTATTAACTAGGGCATCTTGTTTGTAGTATGGAGAAATGCCTTGCAAGCTGGTAGTCAAAACAGCGAGGTAGGTAGGGAGTAGTGCTTATCAATAAGGATATTTTTAAAGCTCTTTTTCCTGTGAATAGCTTCAGTGAAGCTGGGACTGAACAGTTGGGTGTAAGTCCAATGCCAGGTAGGGTAACCTAACAAGAAGTAAGTCTTCAGATTATGTTTGTACTTTAGATCCTGAAATGATGTGCTTGCCTTTTTGCCTCTGGTTATATTTTAGGCCTCTTTGTCTAGCAGAACCTCATTTTTATGAAATTTAATGATGTGCTAGCTAAATGCAGCCTGCTGTCTTCCCTTTTGTAGATGTAGCAGCACCAAAAGCAATGTTCATTATGGGCATTTTGCAGTTGCTACTCCTGTCTTTTACCAGGTTCCTAATTTTCACAGGGAGGGAGGCAGAACAGTGATGGAGGCCTCAGTGTGTCTGCATCTGGAGAATATATTTGCCCTGGCAGGAAGGGTATTGCTGTAAAATGGTATTACACTCATGCAAAGGGAGTCTTGGACTCTGTTCAGATTAGCGAGATTCTGCTCTTGTACTCTCTCTTTCCTCCTTTCCCCAGGCACATCAGACTTACTGACTTGTACAAGTGTGAGTATTGATTGTTGAATTATAAATTGCCATTTGGAGCTAGAAACTGAAATTAAGTTGGGAAAACCAAACTTTGTTCCTTCTTATATTCTCTGTTTCAGGCTTAGATAAGCAGGAGGATGGTGCTTAAGCAAGAGTTCTTTGCTATGATTCATAACAGTTTTAAAGGTTCCTAAATTTTGTCTGTAACACTGGATGGGTGGAAAAGGTCATTAGCTAAATTACAAAATTCATTTTGTGTTTTGACTGACTCACATGTTGGAAGGTCCTTTGCAGTCACTGCCTATGCTGCCATAAAGTACAATTTCCTTTGTTTTAACTAAAGTTTTTTCTGCTATAAATAAACTCTGTGCCTTAGAAGTTATAAGGTGAAGGAAGAAAACTTGTTTTCAGTGTTTGGTTAAAATTATGTGGAAATCAACATCTGAACTCTAGAAATACCAAGCTCAATTATTCGCACTCCAGTCTGTGGTGGATGGGATTCTCAAAACTGTCTTCTGTTTCTTCTCTAAGTAAGAGTGTTTTTTATACTAAGGTGCAGATTCCTTTCTGGGAAAAAAACCCAAAACAAATGAAAAAGACCCCAAAAAACTGAGTTTACCTTCTCATAGCTGTGGATGTGGTGCAGTTCAGTTGTCCATTCCATGGTGAGGATTTCAGACTTTGCTGAGTAGGCTTGGTTTTTGCAAGCTGTCTGTGAATGGCCAGGGTGGCACAGTATGTTTTCTTAGTTAGATGTGTTTGAAAATCCTGTATTGTTTCCTTGCCTTTGCAAACCTTTCACTGACATTGACCTTAAGGAAGTGGAGGGTTGAAATGCTTCTTGCCTGTGTTAGGCAGCATTCAGCTGTCCAGAATGTGAGGGCTGTGCAAATGCTTACTCCTGCTCTGAATTTAACAGGTTGTTCTGTTTTTCTTACACATAGCATTTCTGCAGAGGTGGTTTAGTTATGATGCTCTGAACAGCTGTAGTTCTCTGAAATACTTGAGCAAGAGTTGCAGTTGAACCTTATCTCTCTAGTGTGTATAAGGAAGCGAACCAAACTCCGCAGAGCAGATCAGTTTTAAGTGGTGGGACTTCAGTTCTTGAGTATAAAACATCTTACCGGAGATGATCTGGTAAAGGAACATGCAAGTATGGAAGAGGCTGGCTATGACTACCTATTGTGTTTAGCAATCCACAGACACTGAGAGGTTCCAGATAATCACTTTGGATGTCCTGCTAGCTGGATTGCTGGATGTGCAATCCACAGGCTTTGTGGATAAGTCCAAGCAGCCATCTGCAGAAGTAAAACGGTTTTCAAAGAGTGAGAAGGCAGATGAATGTCAGCTTACTGATGTAGATCTTCCTAGGCTAACTGTATAGTGAGTTTCCTTTGTGGGTGTGCCTGCCCTGTTACAACATTAGGGTGCTTAAAGATAGGATTGTTAAGCAACAAATACTGAAAGGAAGTGTGGGGTCAGTGGAAGTTTGAGCTGACTTTGAGATAACTCTGGATGGCACGTGGTACAGATTATTGTGCGCTTTCTCAACAGAGCGAGAGAGACCTGGAAAAAAAACATTGCTCTTGAAATTTTGCCTAATCCCTGTCATTCTTTCTCTTCTGTGCAGACGCTGTGCTATAGAAGATGCACTATTACCGATACTCTAATGCAGAAGTCAGCTGTTGGTACAAATACTTGCTCTTCAGCTACAACATTGTCTTTTGGGTGAGTATAAAATGTAAATACTGAAATAGTTTAGGCATAGCTCAGTTTTATTAACTTCATTACTCTCTTTGAGAGATCAAGTTGAAATAGTTGCCTGAAAGCAGGAAACTGATATATAGTATGCGCAGGTGTTTTGTAATTGAAGAAGCTTATCCTATGTGAGAAATTAATTGTTATTGAAGATGTGAGGACTCAGTATCCGTATAATCCATGTTAAGTTGCTTCCCTGTTAAAAGAATCCTCTTAAAATGTTTCCTTTCAGATCATCTTTGATCTGTGTTGGGTGGTGTAGCTGTAAATACACTATGCAGAAGAGAATAAAGGAGCTGCCCCAGAGATGTTTCAACAGCTGGCAGTACATGTCATGCTCTGTGGGCAGCTAAATTGTCTGATAAAGTCTTGAAATACTTAGCTATGGACTAACCTGCCTGTAATGTTTGTTTAGAATTGTGAATGTGAAAATGTACAACAATAGATGTGTGGTTTTAGATGTGTATGGTGGTCGTGGTTAATGAAACATCTGCCTAGGAAAAGAAGGCGCTCTAAAGGTTAGTGCAGGGTGTTGCACTAGAAAGAGTTACGTTGTCTGTGAGGGGGAGGTGAGGATGCAATTCAGAGAAAGTAAATAATTCCTTTTGGAGTTTTCAGGTCAAATGTTCAGAGTTTGCACCTGAAGTCATAGGAACTGCAGTCACAGAAAGGCATGGGTAGTCCTGGAAAAGTGCTGATACTGTGACTTGTCCAGTCTAGCAGTATTGGTGCTGAAAACCACAGAACCTTTTGCTGCTGTCACCACCTCTTGTTTGCTAGTGCAATGCTCTAACACACGCCGTAGCACTAAGCCACAGGGGAGTTACCCTTGTGTGGATAACAGGGCGCAAAAGATGTGTAGAAACTTCTGTCCCATTAATGGTTAATGTGCTACAGTATTGCATAGTGCAAGTGTTCATTAGGGATGATATTTTCTGTGTTGCAATTGAAGATGCCTTCAACAAGTCAAAAATTGTGCTTACAAGCCACCAACTCTGCAGGGCCTTTTCTTCTGTACTGTACAGTTCCCATGTACCTGTAGTGCAGTGTGGTGCAGTGAGAAGTAATACTTGCCTGACTGTTGTGGTTTTCAGGGAAATGCCTTCAGAACTGGGTGGATGCTCTTCAGCAGTTTATAGTGGGATATGTGAGAAATCGACCCTCTTCTTCATGAAATATATTAGGATTCTTCTAGACTTCTGCTTTTTTTTTGAGTGTCTCATGAAGTGGGGTCTATGACTTTTTGACAACCTTTTAAAAACTGAATTTTTTTGTCTTCACTGTAAGGGGAAGATTGTCAAGAATTTGCCTCTGCTTTTTCACAGGAATCAATTTTGTATCTTTTTTCTTCTCTGCAGTCATTACGTTTTTTCACTTTTTTTTTTACTTTATTCTCTTGAAATGAGTGAAGATCTAAAGATTTTTCTGTTCCTTAAAGAAAAACTTTAAGAGAGATGCCAAAAAATTGAGGAGAATTCATAATACAACCTGTGTTTTTCAGCTGATCTGTTGGCTGGAGGAATTAGCTTTCTGAACTGGTACTTACAGTCTTGGCATCTTCCTCAACAAAAGGTCTGAGGCTTCTACTGACGTTATCAGGCTGGCCTAGTAAATGATGTGCAGCTACAGCTCTTTTGATAAGATTTTTGGCACCTTTAGCTGTAGAACAAGCTATGTAAATGTTGAAGGTAGACACTCCTATAGGCAATGCATGAATCATTTAGCTGACACTAGGATTCAGGAGCCTGTAAAATCCTGCTCCCTGGCATGACTACAAATTCACCATTTGTGGAACAGAGTAAATTTTCTACGTGCCTTAAAAGAACTGGAGGGCTACAAAACCAGAAGGGGAAATGTAACCATACCTCACAAGGAGCATTTAAGGAGGGAGTGTTAGTCTTGATTCACTTTCCTTGGGTTGCCGGACAGGTGCTTGTGGGAATTTGTTTGTGAGCATTTGTTGGTGAGCGTGGCCATTCTAGAGGTGTATGAGGGATGGATTTAGACAGATATCAGAGAGCCTTTTGCCAATATAAGCTGTTGGAGCTCTCCTGTGCCTCAGCTCAGGACAGTTTATGCACGAGCCAGATTATGTGCATATTTGTTCTTCTGTCCTAGTTATTAAAGGTAAATGTTGACTTTCCCGTTGTAGCTCTAAAGATAATATCAGTGACTGTATGAATTTTAAAGCATGTGGTGATACAGAAATTCACAGAATTTTTAAAGTTTTGAGTGTTTACTGCAGTTTGTCATGCTTCAAATACAGTTCACATAGATTGGGACAAAACAAAATATTGAACTAAAGGCAAATATGAGTAATAATTGCAAGCTCAGTGTAATCAGCTGTTAGAAATCTGTAAGTCTTCATTCTTTAGAAGTCTTTTATTTATGGTGAATGACTTGGAAATAGAAAGTTCTTGCTTTAGTTGTGCTCTGCTGGCTTGTAATATCACTTCCCTATTCTTTTAAAAAAGGGAATGGAGGCCATAGGAAAGGCTCTGCCTTCCTAGGCATGATTTTGCTGTGCCATTACTTTATTTCCATCTTGCTTTTTAAACGTGCTTACAGGATTTAGCTTGTCTAAGTACATTCTTGTTAGTGAGTGGTGATAAGGCAGTACTGCAGCCATTAAGATAGCCCTGCAGAGAGCAAGATAAGGAGGCTGGACCTTACTGTGTTTGAAAGCGTTTTGGGTTTGGTTTTTTTTTTGTCAAATAACTTCATTTGTCATGGTGCAATTTAAAGACTGCAGTAATGCCAAGTGAAGAGCTTGGTTTTGGCACCTGTCTGTTCTGAGTCATTCTGCAACTGAGTGAGCTCTTCTGTGAAAGCTCTGGTGTTTGCTGCTTTGCCTCCAGTTGAAAGGGGTTTTTTTGGGTAGCCTGAGCATGGCACCTCAGCCGGAACACAGCTGTTTCAGTGAAGTGAAGGATTGCATGTGCGCTGTGCCAAAGCCTTTTAGGTTGCTCACTGCCTCTCACATGAATTGAGAGGAGAGGGCAATATAGCTTTTAGCTACTGTCATCTGGATTTATCTTTTAAAGGTCTGTAGTTGTGTGTGACTCTTCAGGGTTATGGGAGACAAAACCAGAATGTGTCACTCATCCTATAGGAGATGTGGCATTTTGCCCTGAATGTGGTGATGAAGGGCAAAAATTCTCTTCTCTTCTGGAAAAGAATTCTGAGTTCATCTCTTTGAAAAATAAGAGAAGACCTAGGTTAGCATATGATTTTCTTGGCTTTTGCAGTGTATGTTGTTTTCCAGGAACTTCTGAAACAGCAAGGCTGTGCCAGGAAGAGGAAAGAATGTACCACCAGGTGGTTTCCTGACTTTGAGAGGAAGAGTCTCTGAAGAGACAAGGATAGGAAGGAAGGGCTGCAGGCTGCTGATTGTTCAAGCGTGGGTGGAGCTACAGTGTGAAATAGGATTATCTAGGCAGTGGGAAATGTATTCTCTGTATGAGTATACAAAAACTGAGTGCAATTCCTCTTGCTGCTGATCAGACCTAGGGGCAGACTGACCCACAATCAGTTTGTGTACAAGGATTGTATTGCAAGAATTACTTAGCTGCTGCCTACATTTGAGAAACAAATTACCCCTATTTTCTCAGTTGGTAGTGTGATTCTGACAGCATAGCCATAGGAGTCATAGGAATTCGAAGTGTGATTGGGAATGAATTAATGAATAATGCTTAAAAGTGGTGTCTTGGGCACAGTGCCACTGAGTTGGCATCAGTATTGTACATCTGAGCAGAGCCTACAGTTTGATGCAATATGTTAAAAAAGTGGATTTCTCAGTTCTAAAGCAGGAAATAACCAAATGCTGGTAAATAGTGGTTTAGTTTCCTGTTCAAAGGGGCACAGTTGAGCTGCTTTGTGTATATTTCCATCTAACCTGTCATGCAGTATATGGCTTAAATTACTCGCCAGCACAGTAGTGAATTGCATAATCTGGTTTGTTCTTGTTTACATGTTGTTCAGATTCTGGTGAAAGGGAAATATCAAAATGCTGTGGTGTTTTGAAGTGGCTGACTAGCCTTCTCTCACCTCAGGAACATTCTGTTGTCCTTGCTTCTTCTCAGCTGCTTTTTGTTCCATTCACTCAGCCATTTAGTTCAGTGAGCTGAAGAAGGTTAAAACTTGGCCTTTAGTTTAGGCAGGATCAGTTCCCCAGTCTGCCTCATAGCCATCACTTGGATGCCTCTGTGCAAGTGGGTTAGAGAGGGTATTTTCCTGGTGCTAATTCTCTGGAGAACTCTGGGCATGCCCAGTCACACTGACTTCTGTGCTAGTTTGATCACCACGGTGTGTTTTACAATAGTCTTCAGTGAGATACTTTTGAGTCTTTAAAGTGCAAGGATTTAATTTCATTTTTCATTTCACTGCTGTTTTACTTTGTTGTAAATTGGTTGTTTTGGTAATTGCCCCGTCAGTGTAGTGCCTGATGGCTTTATTTCTTCTGCAAGTACATCATACTTCACTGGACTTTTGCTAAAGAAACTTAATGTATCTGGTTTGGTTGCTTCTAGCAATTATGAATTGCTTGTCTTAGCTGAATTAGGTTTTAGATTTATCCACATTGATTCAATGAGACTAAGTTTATTTTTCTCCTGATAAACTGTATTTTACTTGTAGATAGTTTGCGTAGATGCGTATGGAAGTAATTTTGCAAAAACAGTATAGTTTCTTGAAACTGAACATTTTGTAAAAACATGAGAGCAAAGTTTGTGTTCAAAGGTGGGAATAACGCATGCTAGTGAAAAATCTACTTAATCAAAAATCCATTACAATGTAATTAAGAAGGTAATTATAATGAAAGGCAGACAGTCTGAAGAGGTCACCCTATTTGCAAATTCAATAGCACAATATTAGCATTCTAGTACCCTTAATTTGTATACAGAGAGTGGAATATGTCTTCCCAATTATGTTTTTCCCCCCTGTTTTCTGTAGAAAAAGTTTCCAAAGACCCAGCTGTCTGGGTAATTTACCTTGATTACTGCAAATTATACCAGCTGTCTTCATCTGTCTCCCAGCATTCCTGGAGCATTTGGAATGAAAAGGATGAAGGATGCATCAATTACATGCACTGTGCAACTTAATGACATGCAAGTTTGATTACTGACTGTTTTCCCCTTTTTTTTTTTCATGTGAGGATCACTGGGTTAAGATCTAGGGTTAATCTGGGTCAATATTCTGTTTCTATTGATGTGGTTTTTGACAGTACTTTAGATATTCTTAGCCCATTCAGAGTCCAAGGTGAGTAGTCATTATGCTATTGCTTATTAAGCAACATCTGGAAATTTATTTAGCACTGCTTTGTCCAGTTGTAACTCCATGTATTAGTGGTGGTTTTGGTTGCTTAATCTGCCTAGAATATGGCATGTAATAATTCCTGCCTGGACAGAAGTGTTTAACATAATTTGAGTGAATTTTACAGAACAACATGAGTGATGCTTGCAGCCCTTTTTGGCTTTGCTTTCCCCCACGTTCCCCAGCAGGGTAAACCCAGAACAACTTCACTTGCCTTGATTGAGCTTAGGGCAAGCAGCCCATGAGCCCAGCAGTGTTTAAAACCTACACATCTGTTTTCTTGTGTGACTGTAAGGGGGTTCCATTTTTGCTTCTTGCCTGTGCTGTGGGGAATTGCCTGTGATGTCCATTTAGTTCATGGGAGGTGCTGTGTTTCCTAGGGAAGAGGATTCCTTTTTCAGAGAGTTTTTTCAGTTTTGGGATTTTACTCTTCAATGTGTGTAAGGCTTGGCACTATGGAGGCAACCTCAGTCCATTCTACAGAATAATCAAATCATTTAGGCTGGAAAAGACTGTAGAGGTCAAATTCAGCCATTGACAAAACTGCCAAGTGCTCCATGTCCCTAAGTGCCATGTCTGTGCATCCTTTGAATATGTCTAGGAATGGTGACTAAGCCACTTGCTCCAATGCTTGATAACCTTTTCAGGGAGCAAGTCTTTCCTAATATCCAATTTAAATTTCCCCTGGTGCAACTTGAGGCCGTTTCCTTTTGTGCTGTTCCTTGGTATGTGGGAGAAGAGACTGGTACCCACCTCGCTACAACCTCCTTTCAGGTAGCTGTAGAGAGCCATGAGGCCCCCCTGACACAGCAGGGTTAGATGCTATTTTAAATAACGAGGAAGAGCTGTCCTTGGATTATACAGAGGTTGTTTTGGTTTGATTATTGAAATTGAATGTTAAAAACAAGCTGCCTGAGTATTGAAGAAAGAGAATAAAATATTAGAACAAGGAACTCTTGCTTCATTGGGGTGAATATAATTCGGAAGTGTTTATTAGATGAACATATGAATTAGTGGAGAGTTTGTTGTCAGTTAGATTTGGTGCTTATGGAAAGTAAGCAAATGGACCAGTTATCCAGCTTGATTCAGATGGGCTTAAACAAGGTAAGGATTCAGAGGACCAAACTGTATCTAATCAGAGAAGAGGCTAATACAGTGAGCCTTGACACTGAGAAATTTCAAGGAGTCAAGCATGGCTACTGTCATAGCCATAATATTGGTACTATTAAATGACTAAATAGGGAATAACCTCAAAATGCATTAAATATTCTGACATCTTCATTGGTTTGCAGGCAGACATTTTATAGCAAGTCATTGGGACAAGGAGAACTCCCACTTTCATGCTACTGTGTGGGATTGTCAGTTAAGTACCATGTGCTTCTTGAGTAATAGTTAAGAATCAAATTGAAATACTTTTTAAAAAGTGGTTTATAAGATGCATAAATGCTGTGAAATAAATGCCCTCCAAATTATTTTTGCAAGAGATTGACTCATGGGGAGGAGTATCCCATTACTATTGTCTCAAATTACAGTATTTGTTTTACTTGAGCAGTAATGCTGCTGGCCAAGTTTTTTGAGAATGTGGTTGATTAGTACATCTAATTAATTTTTTCTTTTTTTTTATTTTAGCTAGCTGGAGTGGCCTTCCTTGCAGCTGGTCTGTGGGCATGGAGTGAAAAGGTAAGGGTAGAAATGACTGGTCTTACTTCAGTGGCTGCCCCCTCCTGCTCTAGTAAAACTACTTCCTCAGGAAGCAGCAAAGGTTAAATGTAGCATCTGAGCTCAGGTTCGTGTTCAAATAATCTAAACTGAGTTTAGTTGGAATTTGCTTCTTGCCCCTGATCAGGAGTTAAGCTGTGACCCTTGATATTCAGAGCTTTTTTATGAACTTGTAAGAGCAGGATGCTAGGGAGAATTTAGCCTTTATGAACAGGTTCTCTTTCAGAAGCGTGTTTTCTAAATATATGTTTCTCTATCCACCTCCTTTTATTGCAATCAAATATTTTTGAGGAGTATGAGATGTTTTTATATTAAAAAAAGCACCACTAAATCTAAACGTGCGTTCGAAATACTTCAGAAAGATGGTCCCAGTCTGTTGGCCATCTGTTGTCCACTTTATTCCCCATGGAGTGCTTAAGTGATTGTGTTTCCATGTAGAGGAGCAAAACTGGGGAACATGAGGTAGCCGAATAACTTATTTTTAGCAATGGTTTCTTGTAGCTAAAAAACTTCCTCAGTTGAAGGAAGTTGTGTGCACATGCACTCGGAGTTTTCTTGTTACAAGAGAATGATGCAGGTATGGAAATGAGTGGTTCTACTCCTTGAATGAATGTAAAAGTATGGGTTTAATGAATTCAAGCAGTAGGAAAAAGTGACCATTACTAGATTTACTGATCTGCATCTCAGTCCAGGAGGGCAGGTGCTCTCACTGTTCAGTTGTGCTGCTAAGTACTCAGACTTCAATTACCATCATATGTTCACTTTTCCTTAATTGAAGTGGTTATACACAGCAGCTGTCCATATACAGAGAAGTTCTGAGATTCCTCACTTTTAAGGAATGAGTTTTATGTTGATCTTAACTGAGGTATTTATTCTCCTCCTCCCTGCTCCCCTTTTGCCTACACACATTCTCATAGCTAGATTAGTGCTATCATTGCTATATAGTAAGCAACCTATCTCGACACACAAATGCATTTACCTCCTGTTTTGTTGTTAGAAAAGAATTTTCTTCCAACTCTTTAAGGAGGATGTTAAACTTGTCTTGAATTTGTGTTCTCTAATGTTCAGACAGGCTTATGTTTTGTAGACTACAAGCAGATATAGGATGTGTGGTTGGAGGCTAATATCTCCCCTCTTATCTCCATTTGCAAAATTGGCTTTGTGGTACACTGAAGCTACGAAAAGGGAAAGAGATTCTTTCTGTCTTTATTTTTTAAATTTTGCCTGATCCCTTTCTGCTCTGTGCTATCTTGCAAATAAATGCTTCAAAGCCTTTCCTGTGGTTTTGAACTTCTGAATGGCTTGTGAAATCTGTTCATTATTTTTTATGTCGCTTGTTCTGTGCTGTGTTTTCAGTCTTTCATAGTAGTGCCATTTTTCAGCCAATAGTGCCTGCATTTTGCTGATAGACATCTTGGTGAACAACAGATGGGAAGTAGGAGAAAAACATTGCAGAAATTGTGCTGCTGTGGTAAACTCAAAGATAAACTACAGGTGGTGGAAGAGTTCTGAGCATCCTGTCTCTTACCACAACATGGAGTACATTCAGTCCATTTAATTTCTCTGGTTTTGTCTGTCTTCTTTTTGCATTAGGACTGCATGTCAGATTATTTCGTCAGCAGTCTTTCTCTGGCTGCAAATCCTGTGCTTCTCTTTTGGCTGGTAGTATGTTGAAATGAGACTGCTGGTTTGTGAGAAGTGTTGAAAATACTCTAGGGAAAAATCTTACCGTCCTGACCCCTGTTACTTGATTGAGTCAAATCCAGTCTCTCTAACTGGTGTCTCTAATTGGCCTGTCCTTATGATTTTGTAACGGGCTTCAGTTAATCTGAACAGTCATGTAAAAATTAACTTGCATAAAATTTTAAGAGTCAATATCTGTCACACAAAAGATACTGCAAAAGTCACTAAAAGTGAATTATTGTAAACTGCTGGTAGAAACAAGGTGAATAACACTGAGCTCTCTTATCAGGAGAACAGTTTTTGTTGTTAAAACGGTTTCAAGGAGGACACAAAGGAAGATCTGGGAAACTAGAGGCTAGTCAGCCTAAATTCATACCAGTGAGTTCATGGCTAATAACAAATGGAGAGGGAGCAGTCAGTTTTCAAATCAAGACTGCTGTTTAAAGGGACTTCAAGAACGTGCAGAAGTCACTATTCTGTGTGACTGAAAGAAAGACTTAAGGTGTGAGTTTTGTTACGGAATGTCTGACACTGACTGCAGGTGTCAGACTTCATTCCTGTATACCTGAGGAAATCTGTGTTGTAAAGAGCAGCCTGTGCTTCGAAGACTTTGTATCAGGTGGAGATGGCACAGGCAAGAGTGTCTTTAGAGAAATGGTTAAGGTGGGATGAGAGTTTTCTGAATTAATTCTCTTGTTTCCTTCCTTCAGGATTTTTGACTTAACATCTTTTCTTAGGCAAAATCCCCATAACCTTTTTAAAAGACCGTTTTGTAAACTTTAAGTGTGAACATGAAGAAACTGTTGCAAACCAGTGACATCTGAGGTTGATGTCTGGTTCCTGGTTCCTGCCAACTTGTATTCATAACATGCTTTGATCAGAGGAAGTTTTCTTCCAAAAGTTGTTGCTTGAGCAAATGAGATTATCTGAAAACAAAAAGCTTGAATTTGGGTGTGGGAAGGAGATGGCTGGCATTAGTGATAAATGTTTCAGCATCCTGGTCACACAGTGTTTGTTTTCACAGCATGTTGGTTCTACAAGGACACTGCATTAACCTGTCTGATCTTGGCATATATTTCTTGATTGTGGTGTCTGAGTGAAGGTTTGATTAGAAGCGAAGGTTTGATTAGGTGGGACTCATTAACCAGGTAGAACAAGTTTGTTAGTTAACTGTGAGGTCTAACTGTTCTTAGGAATGGAAATGTGTGCCTGGTATCATGAAACTAGGACCATTTTCTAATAGCCTGTTTCAGCTGTTAGTCACCAGCTGTTGCAAGGCAATTCTGAGTTCTACAGTTCAATTATTTTTTTTTTTTCTTTTCATCCCATCAGCCAGTTTTGATAAAAACAACTGTCTTGCTGTTGCCAAATTAACAGCTCTGACGGAATCTGTTATGGAACATGTTATGAAAGAAGATGAAGTCCTGTGGCTTACTGTAGTACTGTTAATCAGTGTCTTCAGCTGATGAAGCTTCTCCAAGGGCACATTTTCTTCTAATGCTGTATTTTGAAGATTTTATTTTTTAAGTAAGCAGTTGAATAACAAGTGATGTGGATTTTTCCAAGGTGTTGTCTTAGGATGTGTATTCTTTGCACTTAACTCTAGCACAGGTACCGGGGTAGAAAGATGAGAGTTTGCGTTTTGTTGACAGAGTTAGGCAGCTTATTGCAAGTCTCTCTGATATTTCTCTTACAGTAAACATGGTTAGCTTGAGAATATACTTTATAAAGGAAAGAAAGAGTGAATGTGTGGTGATGGGATATTGTGCTATGTTGATTTTTGTTGTTTGTTTTAAAAGTGAAAATATTTCCTTATGAAGTTCTGTATATTGGTGGTGGTTGTATGATTAAACACTCAGACTTCTGCAAGGCTGCCTGGATATCCCTACAAATCATTCTCATGAAGAGTTTCAGTTTTTTGTCCCTTCTGTCTTCTGCATGTTCCATCTTGTTCTTGAACATCACATGAGACTCCTGTTATGTGTATTTGGTGGAATTTTAGTGGTAGGTGGTGTAATAACTTTTTAAAAGCTCGTCTTGAAACTATAAGGAAGGATTTCACTGTTAGCATTACATTCACATAGACTTAGAAATCTAGACAGACAGGCTTCATAGCAAAGATTATTGTCAAGATAAGTGGTTTCTGGATAGTTAACAAAAAAATATTTCTTCTATGTTAGGCAAATTGCAAATATAGGGAATAGATAACTCGTTTTGGTGTAAGGAATTTTATCAGGGGTGAAAGGGTGAAAAGCTTAGATTATACTTTTATATTTTTGAAAGAGTTTGGAGGAGCACTACTAAGACTCTTTGGCGTGAGAAGGGTTGTAACTAAAATGAGAGGAAAAATCTGCTTCCCTTGAAAACCAAAACAAGATTGTTCCCCTCTTTAAAATGTCATCCATAAGGTGTTTTATCTTTAGAATGTCTCTTCCTTTCTTCCACTTAAACAATAGGATTGGAAAAATAGTCTTAAATTTTTTTTTTTTAGACCATGATATTGGAGTGCCCTTCTGATTGATTCATTTCAAGTGAATATAAAACATTGATTTTTTTGCCTTGAAACTAATGAACATTCAGTGATAGTATTGAGCTTTTGGCACCATCTTGTGGAATTCTGTTTGGCAGATAGACCTAGGAGGATGTAATCTGAGAAACTGACTTATTAAAAGAATTTTTAGCTATAACTTTAATACTTCTCTGCTGAGGTGAAGAAAACTGGTGTTGTCAATAACAATTTTACAACACGACTTTTTTTTGTTGGTGTTGCTTGTTGGCAAGTTCAAGAGTTTGCAACCAGTTCTTTCGGAATCATGTGGAAATCATCCAGAAGGAATGCTAAATGAATAACATCCTTATAGTGGTCACATTCTGTTCTGTTTTTTCCTTCAGGGTGTGTTGTCTGATCTGACAAAGGTGACTGGTCTTCATGGTCTGGACCCAGTGGTGCTTGTCTTAGTGGTGGGAATAGTGATGTTCACTTTGGGATTTGCTGGTTGTGTGGGAGCACTGAGAGAAAACATCTGCCTGCTGAAGTTTGTAAGTAACATCTTTATATGAGGGAATTACTGTATGTGTGAAAGCTGCAAATGATGAAGAACTGGGAGCAGACCCAGATAATCAGTTATAGAATTTGGTTTGTGACAAAGTATGTGGTAAACTTGCTGCCTTGACAAACCTGAGTGATGATATTGAAAGCAGAGGTGATTCCAGCCTATGTATTTTCCTCTTTGTGGAACATGTTCTTCCTTCCCTTTTTCCATTTGTTCTGCTCTGCAGTGATGTTATAGTATGTATATCAGAATCTAACATTGTGATGTTATGCAGTATGCTTAGTCAGTTAGGAATTACTGAGAGAATATGGTATAGTGGCATAAAATCCCTTGAGTCTTTAAAGTTTCTTGTAGGTGTTGGGTGGGCAGAACTTTGGGACTTCAGTGACCGATGTGAAATTTCTTGAATGGTTGTTTTTAAACTGAGGCTTCTTCTTTGCTTTAGATCTGAAAACAGTTAAGCTGGCCAAAAAATTCTGAAAAAATAATTATTAAATTAGAAACAATCCAAGAGGTAATATCAAGACTACTTTAGCCCTGTGTTTTACAGATTCTCATTTATTAATGTTTTCACTGCTGTGCATAATGACTGTGTCTGATGCTCTTTTTACTCTCAAGTTCATGTGACAAAAACAAAAGGATAACTTTGCCTCTTGGGGGTTTCTTTACCTTGTATTCTCACTGTGCCCTCAATGTCTGTTCTGAGTCAAAATTTGAACCTAGTCTCTGTGTCTGTTTCTGGTAGTATAGAGATGCATTCAAAATGAATTCATATTTTCTAATTTAGTGCTTTTGTTTTTTACAGTTCTGTGGAACAATTGTGTTTATATTCCTGTTGGAGCTGGCAGTAGCAGTCATGGCTTTCCTGTTCCAGGACTGGGTGAGGGACAGGGTAAAAGAATTCTTTGAGAATAACATTAAATCCTACCGAGATGACATTGACCTCCAGAACATCATTGATTCATTACAGAGAATTGTAAGTTCATATCCTGCCATTTCCATGTCTTCTAGGAGAATATGTGGATTTAAGTTTTCATTTTTGTTATAGAATTTCAATATTTTGTAGCTAATAGTACTGTGTTAGATGTGCTGGTTTTCTTCCTTCTGTGTTGAAAGCAGCAGGGAAGGAAGATGTCCTGAGATCCAGGCTCGTTCTGCTGTCCATTGTGGAAGCTCTCTCGGGCGTGCATCTGCCTTTGACCTTTCTCATTTGCTCCCCTTTCCCTTGCTCCCAAAGAAGAAACTTTCTCTTAAAAAAATCTAGCACTGGAACTGATTGTATCTGACAATTACATCTTGCGTGATAATTTCTATGATTTTGCTTGGCATGCTGACACCTGTTTCCATGGGCAGTATTCCGGATGTATTGCTTTGATTTCACAGAGCCCTGTTAGTGACTACTCATTCTTTTTCCTCTGGTGTTGTCATTGATTCTATGCAGATTTAGAGATGAAGATTTGTGAGCAAACTCTTACTATTTGGAGGTATTTTAGAGATAACTTATCCACTGAACAAACTTCTGGAATGTATTTATCTGTTGCAGAACCATTGCTGTGGTGCCCAAGGTCCAGAAGACTGGGACTTTAACATATACTTTGACTGCAAGAGTGAAAGCAAAAGTCGTGAGAAGTGCGGAGTTCCTTTTTCCTGTTGTATACCTGATCCTGCTGTAAGTTGTTTCCTGGCTTTATTATTGCTCTGAGGTTGTAAAGTTATGATAAGAAGTACTTCCTGAATAAGGTATTGAAGGGCTTTGAGGTGTCCTAAATGACCAAAAATTACTCTTGCACAGACAAACTTTTTTTGTGTTTCCGTTATGTTCTTTTTAGAGTCCAAATGTGGCAACCTGTTAGACAGCTGAAAATGTCTTGTCCCCAGGAATTCAAGCTACTTCAGTATGATTTGGATCTGAAGTAGTGGTGGCTGACGTTTTTTTATTCCCAGCATGTTGTTTCCTTGCATCCCTGGCCTTTTTTACCTGGGTTGTAAGGAGCTGAGAGCATTGTCTGAGCAGTGTGCTTGCCCCAGTTAGGATTAATGTTTCACCACCCCTCTGCCAGACAGGCAGGAGTAACTCCCTTTGCTGCTTGTTTGTCAGTAATTAGTAAAGTGCTCATGTGTGAAGTTTAAAGCTTCTGAGTTAATCCTTGGTTTTGGCAAGGTTTAGGTGCTTTTTGGTTAATTTGTTTACTAAACTTGGACTTTGTGAGCCGTACTGCAGATGCCAAAATGTGGAGGTAGGAGCTAACATACAGTGCTTTATGGTATTAGTGGGAATACTTACAGCGCAGAGTCCATCCAGCAATCCTTGTGCTGAGAGACAGCCATTGGTAAGTTATATTTAATACCTGGTAGGCTTCTGATTGTATTGGAAATAAGACAAGGAAAGCCTTTGTCAGGGACATATTCCATGTTCAGATTCCCCAGTAATTATTTCCTAATTTAATTTGGAGCAGTACAGTTCAATGGCTCATTTTTCTGGTGCTAGTGCTGTATTTAAGGAGGCAAAAGGATGCTTAAATTTGTTTAATGTTAAATTCTATTATTAATATTTCAATATAACTTACTATGTATTTTGTAAATGCAGATGTCTCACCTGTGTGCTGGCAGAGCAGTTTTCATGTTAAAAAGTTGCTAGATGAATGCCAAGTGATAGAAGCAGCTGAGATTTCTGGTGCAGAGTATCATCTTGCCTAGTACATATCTTTGCTTTGTCATTAATTTTCTTGTATTCTGCTAGGGCTTTGTTTTTGCTAAAAACGCCTCTTAAAATGGTTGGCTCTGACAATTGTGATATGTTTATGAATATAAAAGATAGAAAAACTTGCTGCGAACAGAAGTCAGTAGAATTAACTTGATTTATTTTAAATCTCTTTTGCTTTGCAGCAAAAAGTTGTGAATACACAGTGTGGCTATGATATCAGAAAGAAGGTAAGGTGTCTGTCTGTCATGTTCTGTGCCTGAATAGACAAAACAATAAAAATGGTGGGATTGCTGATAGATGTGTCAGCTCAAAATTCTAGGAACTAACTGTGCTACATCATACTTCAAGTAGAGCAAGGTAGACACTGTCCTTCATTTAAAGTAAGCTTGTACTGTGGGAGGTTAGAGGAAACAAGTGGTGGAGCAGGTGAAGGGAAAGGTGTTTCAAAAAGGGGTAGAACTTGGATTTCAAGTGTGCATTTCAATTCAGTTTTAATAGTCTAACACTGCTGATCTATTATCTGGTAATTTGGCCATCTGTTATCTGCTAGTCTATTACGTGATAATTCTAAAGTGTTCTAATAGCAGGATTTTCAGGAAGATCTGAATATCAGTGTCTGGCCTTCCCTGATTCAGATGTATATTTTTGAAGTGTGGTTAAAAACTTTACTGCAGAAGTGATAAAACATTAGCTTAGCTAGATCATGTGATCGGTCTTATTATAAACTTGAGCAGAAAAGTAATATTCTTCTTTTTGCATTCAGAGCAAAAGTCAATGGGATGATCAGATTTTTGTCAAAGGCTGTATTCATGCGCTTGAAGCTTGGTTGCCCCGAAATATCTACATTGTTGCAGGTGTTTTCATAGCGATCTCACTGCTCCAGGTTAGTTGTTATTGTTATGATTCTTTGAAAAAAATGTCATGTTTGCAGATACAGGCCTGCTGAAGGTAAAAGGAGTTATGCAGAGGTAAAATAAGTATCTTGGATGTGGAATTTTTAGGTATGAAAAGAGTATGGCAGAAACACCAATTATAGTAAAGGGGAGTTGGTGTGAAAATCCCTGTTGCTCAAAGCAGTGAAGGTCATTATAAAAATACGGTGTAGTAATAATACAGTGTGTGATAAATGATATCTATTGCAATACTAATATAGTCATATATAGTATATGATTATTATATAAAATATTACTTCTGTTTCAATGTCATGAAGGAGGGGGGATCTGCTATCTGCTCCAGTAGATCTGAACTCCAGCCTTCTGTCACAAACCTGAAATGACTAAGATACAACCTTGTCCTTCATGCTAAGGTTACCTCAGCCAGCTGTAAGTGGGTGTAGCATGCTGCTCAAAAAGGTTGGGAATGTAAGAGCAGGGAAATAGGTGACCAGGTTGCAAGTGTGATGTTAGCAGAACCAGATGAAAGAGTTGCTGTGACTTTTATTACTTCATCAGTGCTTGGTACATCAAAGAGCTAAAATTTTCAATAAAGCATGTTAGATTGCTGTTTTCAAGGTGGACCCTGCTTTCATTGTGGCAGTTGTTTGCACTATATTAATTTCTCTGCTACGAAATTCCTTCACTTCAGTGGGAAATAATAAACTTGTGAATCTGCTACAGAGTATTTTCCATGTGTTTGGAAAGACTTGAGTATAGGGTGCTAGGAAAATACCTTTCTCCAGCCCTGGTATTACTGCCCGCTGTAGCTTAGGGTTTGATATTTTTTTATCACCATCTAGTGATAATGCTTCCATGGGTTTGAGAAATGCTGTGCACTCTTGCTAGGAAGATGGTCAGGACATGAAGTTTAATCTTTTGGCAGTGTGTTGGTTGACAGTAACTTCAGTGTTGTTCTTTATTCATGTCCTGAGTCTCTGTGAAACCACTTTCAGTTACTTGTATTGCCAATTGGGGCTTTCTTGTGCATTAGGCTATTTCATGGTAGGACTGAGAATTAGACATAACCTGACTATATTTAAATGAAATCTTTTGGCTTTCCAAAACTTCACCCCAGTTTTATACTAGTTCTAAGAACGTTTCAGGAAATTTGCTGAGTTACAAATTTATCCTCAATTTGTAAAGGAATATTTCCCTGACAACTGACAAGATGTTAAAATTGCAAATTTAAATGTCTCTGAGTAATCTGGGACTTCTCGTAGTGCTGTCTGTGACAAGAATTTCACATTAGTACAGGTAATTGTACAGTCTGTCTGTGTTTAAAAAAATTGATCTGAAAACTGACTGGATTGTTATTCAAAGTTGTGGAACGAATGAAAATGTCTGGTTTGTAGATTTAGCATTAGGCAAGCATGGGTGTTTATGACAGACTTGGCTGAGTGGATTTCTTCTAGCTCTAGGGCTTCTGGATGCTTATTATTTTGAATGCTGCTGAAGTTTTACATGAATGCATCTTTCTCACAAGTTTTATTACCTGCAAGGTTCTGTTGCCTTTATTACTTTTTAGTAATATCTGTACTTTGATGGATGATCCTGGCTGTGAAATGATATCTGAACCTGCAAACAAACATCTCGCAGACTAGTACATTACAAGTGTTTTCTCACAAATGGTATTTTTTTTTATCTTTTTAGATTTTTGGGATTTTCCTAGCCAGGACGTTGATTTCTGATATTGAAGCTGTAAAGGCAAGTAATGCCTTCTGAACATGAAAGCAGACACATGTTGCCAAACAGTTTATTTTAAGATTATTGATTGGACACCAAGGTGGAAGAAATGCACGGACCATGAAATACTCCTGTTGTTAAAAGCCTTATGTGGATTTTTTCCCCTGCTCATGCTTTTTGTTAGAAGCTGTTACAAAAAAAAGTCACCAAACATACTCTGTCTACCTTTTTTCTAACAAGAAAACTCAGCGCACCAGTGTTGATCTGAGGAAGAAATGGAATTTCCCAAGACATTGGCAGAACAGATTTTAAAGACTGTAGCAGGGAGACATGAAACTGCTGTAAACCCTTTCCTTGAAGGATTGCTATGAAGATTGTTCTGTCTTCACTCCTGTCATCTGTCTTGAAATGTAATCTTTTTTAATGTCGCATGCTGATTTCTTCAGAGTCTTGCAATCATATTAATCTCTACAGTAGATTTATCCAGTCATTTTTGGCAAGATATCCAGCGACCATAATTGGAAATTGGGAAAAAAAAATCACAAACTGTCTGGATCTTTAATTGATTTGAGGTTGTGCAAACCCCACGCTGTTTTGAAAAATGCAAGCCAGTTCCCAGGATGGGAAAGATCTGACTATCTGTAGCATTATGTATTACAAATCTCCATTTCAGGCAAGAGGGTGTAAAGCCCTGGTGCTGTTTCCCGTCTGAGAAAAATGTAAATATTCTTTATTTATAGAAGAAAAACCTCTTTAAAAATGCTTATCCTTTCAATGATCAGTAATACCTTTAAAAAGTGCTGTCTGTGTACAACTCAAAATGCAGCTTGTTTCAGTCGGTAGCAAGGGGGCTGTGCTAGCTGTTGATGGCTTTTGTTATTCCTCTAGTTTCTCTCACAGCTGCTGTGTTGATCTTCCCAAGTCTCGACTGCCACTACCAGGACTGATGAAAGACCTACAAATTCAGTGTTAATCCTTACTGAAATATGTTTTTAAGGAAGTACAGATTTAGCAAAAGATTAAATTGTTGGATTTTTAAGTCTTCTATAAATCTATTGAATCATCAGTTCTGCCTGGTTCGTGGTTCAAATGTGAATCAAAATACAGTGAACCAGAATTATTTCTTCACAATCATTTTCTACATGAAGCTTAACTAGTCCTTATGTCAAGGTTTTTATTTTAATCAAGAGAACCAAATTCTTCAAATCCTCCCTTTGTTGGGGTTTAGTAGATGGATCTGTAGTTCAGTAGGAGTTCCAGTCTTTTCTGTAAGACTGGTGTTGTATCCTTAGCTTTAAGGTAAAGGTATGTGGCTGAAAAGTTCTTGGAAGTTGCTGTCAGTTTTACTGTGGGCCATATAACTAACATCGTTTACTGCTTCCAGTGACACCAGGTTTTTCAGGGAGAGCAGGTTCATTTACAGTGCCTAACACAGTGTAAATTTTAGAAAAGTATATATTTTTATAATGATATTTTACTACTTGTAGTGTGCCTGAAGGATTTAATACTTGTATTTCTAAAGTATACAGCTTTCTTTGGAAGCCAAACTTTTAAATATATTATGTCTTTTTTTTCTATTATGCGTATATTAACAAACATTTCACTGGCAAAAGTATATCAACAGTAAGAATCTTTTGTCTGGTTGGTTGTCCAGACATTGTTCTAGCTTGCAATCTGTGAAACACTTGGGACAGTGCTCATGTGTACTTCAGCTTTCATAGTTCTTTTTCTGGCCGGTGATTGAGACACAACAGGAAAAGGAAGCTTGTCTAAGGATGGCTGATTTCCTTACAATAGCAGAGGATAGTCTGCTGTTAACTCATCTGAAAACCTGAAAGTAAAATGGCTAGAAGTACATTGTGACTCTTTTAGCTTTGGTATACAACAAGAAAACAATAGCAGTAGATCACTGAGGGGAGAGCAAGAGGCATTTCTTCTGTAAAGCCTTGAATTTGAGGTCTGTATTATTTATTTGTTGAATCTGGTCCACGAGGAGCAGCCAGAAATGTGATTGTACTACGACTTTGTAAGCAGCAGAGCAGTGTCCAGCAAACTGTGCTTTAAATTCTGGTGCTTGAAACTTTGTAACACCTCATCAACCAACTTACTTGGTTAAGGTTATGTGTAATAATCTGATATATATAAAATTGGAGAAGAATGCATCTGATTTGTAACTTTTTTATTCATAAAACATTGCATTGAAAATGCCAGCTAGGGAGTACGTTTCCCTTTGCCAGTTTTTGACACTGTCAGCTCCTAATGCTAGAAAGGAATTCCAGCAGTTTGGTGTGAAAATCATCCTGGTATCAAAGATGGCTGTGGAGTTCATGCATTGAAATTAGCTGCTCACAGGAGCCAGCATTACAGATTAGGATTACAGAGTCTGCAAATCTTACCAGGTTACCTGAAGAGAAAGTAATACTTGTTCTTTTTGAAGTACTGTTTGTATGCAAAACAGAATTTAACTGAAGTGTTGTATTTCCACAGTTTGTTCTTAATGGCTTTGGCCCTATAAACACCAGCTTTTGTATCAGTGTTTCAGTTATTTGAGTTAGAGAGGTGTTCATCTTATTTGAGGATCTTTAAATTCATGGAGTGATTTTTCTTTTTTGCCACTGTGGATAAACTTTTGTGCTTATTCAGTATCATTTTGTAAATCCTGGGGCTCTAGGTTTTGTTTTGTCCCTGTATGTTCTGAAGTACCCCCATACATGGCTAGTGTAATTTCAGACTTGTAATGGGAACACTTTCTACTTAGTTTTATTTAGCACCTTCTCTGTGGACCTGCAGTGACTTCATGGCGAAAGATTTAGGTTATGGTCTAAAAAAAGTCTTGTCAGCAAAAGCAGCTGGGTGTGAGCCTGCCTCTAAAGTCTCAAAGGAAAGTGATTCAGTGATCTCACAGAGAGGTTTGATCCATTGTTGATGTTGAGATGTCAGCGGTTGCCTTTGGAACAACTTCACAAACACTACAGTGGAACCAAGGTTTTTAATGAAGATGTCAAATGAGGTCAGGCTTGAAGAACTGGACTGAGAGAAGCAAACTTAACTGTGATCATTTTTATTTCTCCAAAATGAGCACAACTGATTTCCGTTAAGTGATGTAAGTATTTGTCAGTCTGACAGTGCAGCTGCCTCTTTGTTTCTATTAATGGAACTGCATTTAGACACAGTTTCCCTGTACATGAAGAGGAGGGTGACTGTAAGCACTGAGAAAAGTGCGGTGACCAAAGGACCTTGGGTCGCCTGGTGAAAACCTGAATGTTTCTTCCCAAGAGGTCTTAAGCTTTGGTGACCTCATGCAGTGCCATGTGGACAGACTTGTGCTTCCAGTCCGTGGAGCTTGATGTGGCGTTTGATTTCCATGTAGAATTGCCTTGGGTTTTGTCTCCCCATTACATCCTTCCCTCCTTCTTCCCCTTACTGCCTCTGCATTGTCATGCTTGAACCTTGTTCAGCCATTGGAAGGGGAGCTTCTGTCTCCTCTTCTGAGATGGCTTTTCTGAGTGACTTTCAATATATTTTCAAGCCTTAAATTTGATTAAATAAAATTTAATATTTTCTACTCCTCGAGTTTGATTCCTAAGATTTGTTGCTTCCAGTCACTAGTATTTCACTCTCTAAGGTTTAAACTGGTTAGTGAGACTGCAGTTTGTGGGTAACTCAGAAATGGTGATGGTCCAGGAGTGCTTGTTTGTGTGTTTTGCTGAAACTAATTCTTGATATTTTTTCCTTTCAGTTTGGTCTGTTGAATAATAGATAAAACTGATGCTTTTCTCTGCCTTGTCAATGGAAAACCATGAACAAGCGAAGAGTTGCAGAATGGTGTAGAGTAACTATTTAATCTCTGGACATCAAAGATGTTAAAGCTGCCGTTTTTCTTCTGTTATGTGGTGAAAACCTGCATGCATGTTCCTCACCAAGTGACACTTACCTGGGATGGTTTTATGAAATTCCCTTCCTCAGGAGTACTCCTGAGGGTGATGCTTGGTGATGAGTGTAGTGTGCTCAGTAGTGTTGCTGGGTTTTGCAAGTGGGAAAGCTTTTACAGGAACCGAGTCGCCATGTTTGTTTGCAGACATAGGCCAGTTGTTCTCAAGTTGTTTGAGAACATGAGGCCTTGTTGACTTCTAAACAGTCTGCTTTATAATAGGTTTCTGAAGATCAGCGCTTGTTTAGTTTTTGTCTCAGTAGCTTTTCTGCTGGTTTAAAAAAAAAAGTAATTGCACCGAAGCTTTTCAGTCTCTGCCACTATGCAGTTTTGATGTCCTAGGTCTGCACAACATGACTCTGCTGCTTCAGCTTCAACTGCTTCAGAAAGTTCCCATAAGAACAAGTTGTGGAATAGAATCTGTTACCTTCTCATCTAGTGACCTTTTTTAGATACAAAAGGATTCCACAGAAACGTTCAAAGACGTTTGTTTTACTGCTTTTTTTCCCATTATCTAAAGTTAAACCCTTTTTATCTTATGGGTCATAATGGCTGCCTCCACATCCTCACCCCTGCCCACTTGTAATTTCTAACCAGCTTTATTTTTGTGTCTTGTGCAAGCACTGTGTTCACTGACTGCAGCTTCTTGTGAACTTTGCTTCTGCAGAGTCTCATTCCAGGTTACCACAGGTGCAACTCTGAAATCAGGACAAGACTGTAGCCTCAAGTATTTAGGAATATAACTGTGACAGGAGCAGGTCAAGTTTCAGAGATGAGCTTTAAAATTGGAGATTGAAGGGGGAGTTAGTTTCAAGACAGTTTTGGTTTTAACATGTTCACCTTAACAGTTGGGCTCACAGTGTGATTCACAATGTGCAGAGGTTGGATTGGTGCCAGTTAGCCCTTTGCATTGTTTAAGGTACAGCTTTAACTCCTGTTTCAGGTTGCATGATAACAGGATAAGACTTCTATATAATTATTTAAAAGTCCCATTGATACAAGAAAGATTGCGAGTGTGTCTCCTAATCTCACAAAACCAAGGATCTGAAAAATGTATGTGTGGTAATTGCCTGATATTTCTCCTGTGACATTTTTAAACACCACTTTCTTGGCAGGACTTACTCCTAATGCTGTCTTTGTGGCCTAGTGAAGAGCAGCAGTGGTGCAAGTATCAGGCCGAAGAGATGTGCAAATGAGGGGTTTTTTATATACAGCTTTCAAAGCAGGAGCTGCACCTGGGCTTTCAGCAGTGTTGATTGTGCAGCAGCATGACGAACACAAGGGTTGCAGAGCTGGTGCTGTTTGCCTCAGCAGCAGTGCTGGGCTGCTGTATGGGAGAAGGGAGCTTAGTGGGGTGTCTCTCCTCTCAAAACCTTTAACGTTGTGATGGCTTCCTTGACCACATTTGCATTGCTGTGGCTGCAGAGTCGCTCAAGGGTGTCTTTAATCTTGTCCTCCTCTATTTCTCGTCTCAGATCACCTGAGTGGGAGATGAAATGCTGACTTTTAGTTACCTGCCGTGGCAGAGTGGCTCCCAACAATTTTTGTAAGATAAAAGTTTGGAGTACTTTCTGTTCAAAATGAGCTGCTTTAATTCAAACTTTTTTTTTTCAGTAGATGCCCTTTCAGCCATTGGAAGTATTGAACAGATTAAGATCTTTTTCCCTCCTGTTTGACTTCCAAGAAGTGATTGACAGGGAAAAAAGCAAATTTTGAAATTCTGTTACAGGACAGTTTCTATTTGCTGCTATTTCATACTGCTAAGACTCAACTCTTAGTCTTACAGTTAGGCTATAAAATGCTAAGTATATACATCTCTGGAAAAAAGCCTTATAGATCACATCTGTTATGTCAATACTTCATAGTAGCACTGAACGCTGCAAGTGCTTTGCCCTCTTCCAATACCTGTGTGGCTACAGGGATAAAATAGAGTATACTGCAAAGTCCAGCTTGTCTGCCAATACAGGGTGGCTCCAGGATTTGAAAGGCAGCTCGCCTTGTGATTCATCCTTGCCTGAGTACAATCATTATTTTCAATTTATGTACTTTTTGTGTTAAGGTGTGAGAGACTGCCATGAGATCTTTGGCCTCCCCGTTTCAGGGTGCTTGTTTTCATGCAGTGCTACACATGCAAGATCATCCCATCCTGCTTGAAGCATTTTAAGTCTTCCCTGACCATGGAGTGAAACTGAAATAATACCCTTGATATGCATGAATGCTGTCTGAAGGCAGCATTGCTAAAATAGCTGCTTTGTCTCAGCTTCTGGTTTGCTTACAGCACAGGCAGAGCAAATGGATGCCTGCCTACAAGCATGGTACAGACCATTTCCATGGACACAAAAATTCTCTGGGATTGACAGGCCTTTGTGCATGGTGAAGTTGGACAAAGATGCCTTTACTCCAAGGCCCTAATTTTGCTATTTTGGGACTTGATAATGCCAGTGACTCACTGGAATAAAGCTTTTTTTTGTTTTATTCAACTGATGGTTTAATCAGCTTTTCATAAAGAAGGAAGCTACTTGACTATGATTTTTGGTGATCAATACAGAATGAACCTCTAATGTATCCTTTGCTCATTCACTGGATCATTGGAGGCAGCGTATTTTGGTAACAGAAAATGCTTGTCTTCATCACAAATATCCATCCTTTCATCACAGACAACTTAAAGTGAAGTTACCTGAATTAAGAAGTCTGCACAAAAGGCCCATTGAATTGTATTTCACCTCAGGACTTGTATTATCATCTTGTAGAAGTTTGTGTAAGCTTTGAACTAGCTGTGATTCCTTAAAAGATTCTTCAAGGGTTTCTGAAAAAATAAATAAACAGATCATAACGCTGAGCTGTTATCTGAAAAGAAATTAGAAAGTGAATATGCTTTTTTAAAAAAGAAATCCTGAGTGGCTTCATTTCAAGTTGGATATACAGGGATGTCTTGAGCATCTCTTCTGTACTGAAGAATTTCTGTGCTATTATCTGTACAGAATTTCTTTACTGGCCTCATTCTTGAAGACAGGACCACTTTTGTCTACTATTGACTCTATAAAGTTAACCTCATAATAAATTAAAACCTGAAATATTCAATGTTGGAAAGGTTGGTTCACATTAGTTGGCCAAATGAGTTTGAGAATTTAATGATAGACAAGTAGTAAAGTGGGCCCTTCACAATTTTGCTTGTTGGTATAGGAAATTACAAATGTCAAGTTTATTTTTCTTTTCAGTTTGCCTTTTGATGTTTCTAGATTTCTGTGGTGTCTGTTGTAATAAATTGAGACCCATTTTCAAGTTCTACAGGAAAAAAATGTATGGTAACTCTGAAAATTAGCTCAGGAAAAGTCATTCGAATCTACAGTTTTCTTACTTGCTTCATTTGCAGCTCTACAATGCCTTTTTGTTTATGCTTCTGCTTTATTTTTTCCTCATGTCTGTCTTAAGGTTATTTCCTTTACTTACGGTCTTCCTTGACCATTCAGGTATATAATTTGTCCTTCATTTAGCCTTTATCATTTTGTTATTAGCCTTTATCATTTTGTTATCTGTCACCTTTACTTTCCCTCTTTTTTTTGTGTAGGTTTCTAGCATCATATCATGCTACTCAAATAGATAGTGCCTGTCCACACAGCATGATAATTTGACTCTATCCTAAATAAAAAAAACCAAACCCTTCAGGCCATTCTCAAAGCCTATTGATTTTATGATCTGAATGGCTGCCAACCTTTATTTCATGCTGAAGACCTAAATCTAGACAAATGTGCTTTTTCATACATGTTACCTAGAATTTACAGCATGACAATGTTTCTTAATAATTGAGGATCTTTCACGGATAAATGCTTTTAGGGGGAAAATACCTAAATCGATTGCAGATGCTATTGCCAAGGCATTCAGAGCCTCGTTCTGCATGGCAGCATGTTCACTTGTTGTCATGGAAACCAGATGCTTCACTCCTTGTGCTGCCTGGATGGCTTTGACCACTTCCTGTTAAAGCAAAGGTAAAACATGGATATCTGACACAGGAAGACAGTACAATGAAGAGGGAAATGAGATTGCACTCTTCAGTTTCTGAATAGATGGAAGTGATTGTCTGCTGCAGTGCAAACTGACAGTGTTCAAAGACTAGAGGTAACATTGTTTTGGCACTGATCATACAGCTCTGCTTAGGGCTGGTCTAATTTACCCAGAATATCAACACTCAGAATTAACCATAAATGCATATCTCTAAGATAAGTATATATTTTGTCTTGTTTCTGTTGGTCCTTATTCCACTTGTTCAGTTCAAGCTGCCAAACTAGCAAGGATTAGTTTTGCTTTATTAAAGCCTGTGAAGATAGTATCTACTTTATAGTCCCTGCCTGAAAGTAAAGCAGGGCTGGGATGCCTGTGTGTAATAGCATGATTTACAGAAAACAGAAGCCTGTTCTGAGTTGCCAGCACATAAAGATCATAGCAGATTCATCCATCATGGGTAAGTGGGTTCTTTGGAGCTTCTATAGGACTGACATTTAGGACAGGTCTGGGTTATTTTTACCGTTTTAATTTGAAATTTGAGACACATTTATGGCCATAGAAAAGCTTTACCTGCTTAGCATTTGTCAAGCCTTACTCAAGCAGGGTCAGTATTGACAAGTGACAGTAAGAGGCCATGGTGCTCGTTTCTGTGAGGCGTCTGTGGTTATGGAGTGCACAGGTTTCCCTCTCGCTTCCTCCTTGCTGGTATTGAGGCAGACCAGAGAGGTTTTTCTTGTGAACTTTCATGGTTTTCATTGTAAAGCTGTATGTGCTGTTTAACCCCTAGCTATGTCAACAAGCTTTAAAAATATTTGAGAAAGGTGAAGTAGAAATTTACGAGACCAAAGGCTCTCGTACCTGGGATCTGTTGTGGTGCAGGATCGATGCCAGCAGCCGGTTTGCCTCCCCGCAGATGCCACTGTGGTCACTTGCGCTGCACCACTGCACCAGCCTGTTGAGCAGCATGGGGTCATGGCCCAGGATTTCAGCTGCGTCAGCTGAAGAGAAAAGCATCAAGAGGCATTTGAAATCAGACCCCTCAGTCTGCCTGTCACAGGAATGTGAAGGCAGAAGTAACTGGGGCCATGGACCTGCGCTCGGCATCCTTTGAGAACTCTTATTGTAGCATTGGGCTTTTAACGGGTCTTGGAAACATTTACCAAAGGAATCGTGCAGGGGAAGGACAAAACAAGTTGTTCCAACAAACTTATTGTTTTAAAGAGGCTGCTGCAGTAGGGCTTTAAATGAGCAGCTTTCTATGATAGCACATATTCTGCTGCGATACTTCAAGAGGCCTGTCCCTTTCCCGCTTGGTGTTTTGCACTTGCACTTCGGGCCCTGCACAAATGTAACCATGGACTCTTGGGAGCCTGTTTGTGCTGTTTCAGTGATAATTCATTACTGGTGTGGGAAGTCAAGTCTTAGTACAGAATTGCAGCATGTCAGTAATTGGATTACCTGAGTCTTAAGAATGTGTGCTGAGCCACGTACAAGGCATCATCAGAATTTCCCCTTGAGTGTGGAAGAGCCTTTTAATTTGCATTCCCCTGTGTTTCAGGAACCCTGTTTCAAGACTTGCTAGAAATGTTAGTATGTATGGGTGACGTTTGAGAAAAAACCTCACTAGGTAACTTTCCTGAGAAGTGGAACTCTATTTATGTTAATATCTGTAACAGAAGGGGATAGGTTTGATAGAGACATCACCCTGTTCCTTTACGTGCCCCTTTCTCTGTGTGTTGCATTTCTTCGGAGATATGCTGGAAGGATCAAATGGAGCATGCACCAGAAGGTCGGTGTCAGTAAACCACATGATTGCTCTGGTTATTTTCCAGAAGCTGTAAATCAGCCTGTACTCTGTTTTGGGGGAAGGAGATGGGGAAGTACACACACTTCCATTTTAATTCTTGCAGTAAGCTGAGGAACAGTCCACAGGTCAAAATCCCACAAGGAATCTGGGAGCTTATAGCCTAGCTGCCGTAGTTTGTTTTGAGATAAGAGTTACAAGGCATTGCGTAGCTATACCTGCATGTTATCTCCTGTAACACAAGGCTTTTGTTCCTAGTCAGATGTTACTCGATAGTCTACAGAGATCACGGTAATCCAGTTTAGTGCAGAAAGTTGAAGTAAGAGGCTGGAGGATGGAACCAGTTTAAGAGGTTTGTTGCAAAACCAGGTTCTTTGCTCAGTTTGACAGGCAATAGAGCTCTTTGAGATAAAACCCGATAGTTATTCTTAACAGGAAGACCTTTTAACTTACAATTTATCCAAATTTGTCATTTTATAAGATTGAACTTTCAGTTGTGCTTAAGTCCTTTGGCTATTGAAGTACACAAATTATTCTGCTCCTCTGAAGCAAAATGGTGGAAGAACCAGGAGTTAACATCTCTTTAGAGTAATGAAGCTGAGAGATGTGCCTGCAGTTTTCTATGGTTAGGAAGAAACCTACCTCTTCTAGTCTGTAAGCCTCAGCATGCCTGCTGATGGAGTAGTAGATTTATACTAGATAAGGCAATTAATTAATTTAGTGTGGACTTCTTAGTGGATGTGTGTTCATAAGATTGTCAGGCTGAGTTAATTAAGGGCAATGTTAGCTCATGGGTAAACAGAACAGAAGGTAATTAAAAGTGGGAGAATTGTGTGTTCATAGGTGGGAATGGATAAACATTGAATCTCCTACATATTTTACTCTACTTTGCATTTTGATAGTTATGTTGTTTCAGATTTAGAAGTTATACCTTGTGCTAAATTCCAATTTTGTATTAGGGCTGGTAAATAAAATTAAAAAAGATAATTTGGTGTTTGATAATTTAGATCTGTGTTACTGTGATGTCTCAATTTCAAATGTTAGATGCTTTCCCCTGTCAGAATTGAGATACAACTTTGGAGAAATGACCTTACAATGACTTCTTCAAAGCCTCAGAGCAAGAAGATGCTAGGTTTCTATATATCTTGCAGTGTTCATTTCCTACCACAGTGAAATATAAGTGAAAGCAGCTTTTCACTGGACTGGAAGCAGTGCAAAGTAATACAAGGGCTAGATCTAAATTTTCTGTCATGCATATTAATTTGATGAAAGATGCAAGTAGCTGTCATATTAAGTGGTGTCTGCAGTAGTGTGACTGAAAGCAGCATGGAATGTAGGAGAGTGAGGTTTTATCCTCTTCCATGTAGCTAATGAAGCAGTGTCTGTAATTGTCCCATGTCAGTTGTCACTTCCCATCACAAAATGGTCATAACTGTTCTGGTTCTGGTTTTGCCATATCTCATCTTATTCCTGCATATCGAGGGATCCCTACTGATTAGTGCTCTAGAGCAGCTGCTCTGGCAATGTGAAAGACAGTACCAAACCCCACGACTCTTGTTTTTGTGTCGTGCTCTGGTAAGAGCTAAGCAAGCCTAAAGATAAGTTAAGATATTGAAGTAGATCTTAATGTGATTCTGACACTGTGCATGTTTCTCAAAATGCAGTGATGTGCACAGAAAGATTATTGTTGCTTTTGCATACCCCCCTCTGTGTTAAACTGGATGAAGTGCAAGTAGATAATCCAATACATTAACATGCAAAGTAAATTCAACATTTGAGCCACATGAGCAAGATAAAACTACCGATGTGTATAGAAAGACTGGTAGAAATTAATTTCTCCTGCCTCTCTCCAACTCAGCTCCTTTTATTCCTTTTATGTTCTCTAGTTCTTTATTGATTTACTGTCCTGTGATTTGACACTACAGCCTGGCTCTTTTTCATCATACTCATGCCTTGCTGCTGTATCTCTGGTGAAAAACATCTTCTTTTTAGGCCTTTGCCCGTTCTCACCGACTGCCGCGGGTGCTTTCTGTGTGGTTTGTTTCTCAGCTACCTCTGAGGCTGACTGGGTCAGTCTGGAAAGGGTGCAGCCTCTGGCAATAATTTCTGCTGGAAGCTCTCCAGATTGAGTGGAATTAGGTTAGCAGGACACTTAGCGCATAGTCTTGCACAGCCGTTGTTTTGCTGGGTGAGGGAGGAGGGGAGCTCATAGCTGATGTCGGTGAACGTTAGCAGGTGCCTACCTTGGCCATCTGCTAACATCCGTAATGTTCCGAGGAGTTTAAACTGCACAGGAGGACTCTCTGACCTTAGAAGTGCCTCGATCCGCTCGGCAACGCCTTCCTCCAGCATCTGAACCTTGCTGACAACTAGAAAACGGAAAAGAGATGTTGATGTGAGGCTCAGTAACGACACAAACATCTGAAAATGTAGATATGACGTAACTGTTGTGAATTGTGTGCTGTGTTAGGCTTCTAGAGAGAAGTCCAACTTGTTAGAGAGCTCAGAAATTAAGTCAGGATTGCCTGATTGTTTAGACTTCTCTTTTGGGCTAAAACTTTCCTAGGAATTGCTCTTGGGTTATTTTGGTTATTTTTGATCTTAGCTCTGCCAAGAACAAGGTACATACAACACAACATTGTTGTTTCTCTTCCTTTTTCTGGTTGTAATATGTTATCCATCCACTTGCCCACTCACTTGAGGAAGCCTGTTCTATGCTAGTTCATCTTAACTGAACTGGATGGCGGATGTGATTTACTCAGCCATATTTCTTGAAAATGGATTTTCTTTTTTTATTTGAGCTCACTGATCCTGTGTTGTTCATGCCTTTGTTTCTGTGCTTCCCTCTCCTCATTTTTGTGTCTTTGCTCCACTGGTTGGTGCAGTAATCTCTGGTAATAATCAGAAGCTTGTCTGAAAGGAGTCTTAATGCTGCTTAACTGTGCTACCAAAAGCTGCTTCCTCCAGAGGAATTTTTTTTCCCATTTCTGCATGCATTTTTGGGGGAGTAGTGAGAAAGATTGGACAGTGAAATGAGGGAGAGAACCATTATATCCCTTCGTCCTTTTATTGGGCAAATGGGGAAGCAGACCCTATTAAGTAACGTGTTCTTAATCTCTTTGCTTTTCAGTGGCACAGACTGACTCCTTTTGCTAGACCATAATGACTTCTTCAATTTTTTTAGAAGCATCTGTTCTCTTTTAAGATCAATACTTGAATTGAAGAGTTCTTCTGTGTCTATTTCCGAGTGTTGACCCATATTTAATTCATGTTTATGGATTTCCACTCAGTTTTTTTTTCTTTCTTTTTTTTTTTTTTTCAGGTAGCAGCTTATATTGTTGAAAGTGATAGAGTTTGTGTTTCTAGAAGTGTTGTGTTTCTGCTAGGGATTATCTAATAGGTATTACAGATAAAATACAGATATTTTTATGAATTGATGAGGAAATGTACAGTATAGGAATAGCATTTTAAGTGTCCACACACTTGGAAAGATCTAAAATGGTTTGTAATAGACTTGAACGGAACAGATAATCAAAATGCTCTGTATTGGTATATTGATATTTTGTAACTGAGTTGAGCTCTTTAAAATGCAGTTTCAAAGAACATTAAGATTTACCAGTTCTGTATGTAGCAATGAATGTTGGCTTTATAGAAGAGGAGGTTTGACATCCCTACCAGGTATCTCTGCCCCATACTCTGTATTTTAAGCTGTAAACCCTGTTCTGATTTTTTTGTCTTGAGCTGCTGTATGCTATTACTATGAAACAATTTCAGCAGCTGGTAATGAGATCACATTTTGTGACATTTAAACCCTTTATATAGATGAGGAAGTCCTGATTAATTATTCAAATATATGTTCCTGCAGGGGAGGGGGAAAAGGTCAATTGCCCCTCCAAACACGAGGGACTGGTATTGGTGACTTGGACAGAGCTGCACAGGTGACCCATCTTTACAAAGAGTCACAGTGAGTCAGTTGTCTCTGGACTCTGTACCTGGAATAGCGAGGCTCTGCAGTGCACTGAGTGCAGCTTGTTGGACAGAGGTGTCCCCGCTCTGGACGTGTTTCTCCAGCAGGTCCAGGAGCTGGTGTATGACTCCCAGCTGCACCATGCGCAGGCAGTTGCCGTCTGAAGAAAGGGGCAGAGCCAAGCAGGTGAGAGAGGTAAGAAACACAATGAGAGAAACTAAAAATGCAGTTCAGAATTCAGGGAGTCTTTGCCTTGGCTGTTTTCATGTCTTGCTAAGATCGGGACTATAGATTTTGTATTGTTTTTTTTGACCTTCAGCTCTCTAGACAGAAGTGAGCATCAGCTACCTGTAAACTGATGCTGAGACAGACTGCAGTAAAGCTTAGCTCGAGAGAGCTTTCAAGGGACAACCACTGTCAAATTCAAAACCATAGGTTCTCCAGTCTTTTTTTGTTATTGTTTTTCTTAGTGCTGTTGTATTTTCCACTATATATGTAGTTGAATACCAGTGGCATCTTCCATTTCTCCCCAGGACAGCTTTAACACTCCTTTGATTTTGCCATTCTACTGATTTAAGACACTGTTGTGAAACCAGGGATGTTATCCACCAATGGTAAATCTAATTACTAGTCCTGTACTGCTGTTATTCCTTGTTTCTATGAAATAAGTGGTCATTAACTACTCCTTGAAAGAATTAGAGCTAGGTTTTTCTTACCTCTTTTGAGAAACATGGTTTCTGAAATGAAAAGTTTATTTGTGTTGCATTCATATAAAGCTAGGAAAATACGACCTGACCTGGAGAGATCTGGTTTCTTTAATCCCAGTGAAAGAGCAGATTTGTGCATTCCAAAAAACTACCACTTTGCCCAGCAATGCTCTGCAGTATTTCATCAGTGCATGTCTCTGACTCCAGTCTTTTGAGGACTTGGCTCTGTACAGGTGGCAGCTTTGTTACCAGAAGCTGCTTAGCTCACCTTGTTGGGAAATGAGAAAGTTCTGCTAAAGAGGAAAAGGAAACCCTCCGTGCTACAGATGGCACCCTTGCTGAGGGAAGTGTCTTGAAGATGCCATTTGGAAAATAACTTTCTGTATTTTCCTTTACGCAGTTTGTTATAGCTCAAGAGAAGAATATGCCTGACACACATGAACATCTCCTTATTGCTGTGCTCTTACCCTGTGAAGGAAAAATGGCAAAACAGTGTGAACACTAAATGGACTACATGTTCACTTGGAATAAAGAGTTATCCATGGAACTATACACACCTCATGCAAATACATGGTCTGGCCAAAAGCAGCTTTAGTACTTCTCATAGTTCTAACTGAATTTACAGACTGAGGTGTACAGGCTTCTAACTTTTGTGTGTATAGCATGTAAAAAGGGCCTTATTAATTTTAACACCTTTGCTGGTTTGGATGTTTTTTCCACCTCATAGACACTCCTGTTGTCTTTTGAATATGCTGTCTTTTGAATGAGTGCCTATTATTCTTCTCATCTCTTAACATTTCACTTAGTAGCCTGTTTTTCCCCTGTATTCTTACATATGTTAGATGAGAATTTGTCAAATGCTTATAAAATGTAATTGGATATTTTCATGAGAGAACTGTCAGTCTGTGAAATAGCTGGAATTCTACTCACGCAAAAATCTTTTGATACCATTTCATGCCTACATTCTGAAAAGCTGACAGTTTTGCTTATCATCCTTCACGTGTTCTCTTGCCTGGTCCTAATCTTTGGAGATCAGAGTATATGAGGAAAAATTGCCCAGTCCACTTTAGGAACAGGCTCTATAGAAATAGGTCACCTCTTTTGTTCTGATAAAATTCTACAGGGAAAATATTTTGATCTTCATATAGACTAACCTTAATTGAACCTAATTTCTCTCCTCCTCCCACCTCTCAAAACAAAGAATGTCAAAGCATTTTTTTTTTCCTCATGCACTGAAGTGCAAATAGGCAGAGCCCATTAGAGGTTGCCCTGCTTTGATTGTCACAGAGCTCCAAATTGCTTTTCTCTCCTGTGGAGTTTTTCCTTGGATAGCAGCAGAACATTCAATTTAATGGCTCACAGTTAAAGTCTGATAGGAACAGCCACTTTTCATAGCTGCAAAAGCTGTCTGTCATTTTCTCACTGCCTAGAAGTCATTTGATGCTGAGATCAGCTTTCCATAGGTTTTTTTTTTTTCTCTCAGATTAATAGCTGTGCATACATCAGTGGCACATGCTGAGGCATGAGAGGGATAATTCCCTTCCTTCTTCCACATGAAACATCTAACGCTGTTGTGGGGAAGATGAGGGGAGAAGAGCGAGTGACAAAGCCAGCCATTCAGCTGAGGAAATTGAAATAGCCGGTTAAAGGTACCGGGAGCACTTCTGTGGCCTTTGTAGAGCCATGAGGCGCAATGGCTGATTCAGAACAAGGTATAAGGCAAGGAAGAAATGGAGTCTGGAAGGGCTGAGAGGTGGAAGTGAAGAAATCTGTGGATGATGGCTTGCTTTAAAAAAAAAATAACAAAACCAACATTCAGACAGATGTGAGGCAATCTTTTATAATAATTAAGCACCTATTAATGCAGAAAGTTGAGCAATTTTGTTAATTGAATTTGAAGCCTGTACAGTAGCTATCAGTGAGAAAGGACAGGAAGTGTGGTGGGGATCTTTTGCTGATGGATTGAGCACAGCATGCCTTCCAGGAGTCTGCTTATAAGAATCTTTTTGTTTCCCTGTGCATAGTATGAAGGCTCATTGCTTTCTCTAATAGGAATTGAAAGATAAAATGGCTTGTCTTGAGATTTCTCTCCCCCTCTGTCAATGTGTCTGAATAACTCTTCCTTTTGTAAAAGTGATTTAAAACCTAAAACATCAGTAACTGTGTGGGGGTGGTTTTTTTGGGTTGGGTTTTGTTTGTTTTATTGTTGGGGTTTTTCTTAAAATTTCTAGAAAGCGTATTCCCCATGAATTATTTCCAGAGTCTCCCCCCTAACAAGGTGTGGTTCAGGAAAAAGAAAAGTGCTAAAGCTTGCCTACCTGATCACCCCATTTTTCACGATTATGGCCCCCAAATTACTTTAGTATCACTAGCATCTGTAACTTAAAAGCATGCAAGTCTCCAGTCTGCAGAAAAGAATGTAACTATTTCAGGACCAGGGAGCAGTGAAATCTGATAGAGTTGATTTTCTCTGCACTCACAAACAGTGGCTTTCCATCTTTGAAAGGCAGAGAATAACCAACCTTACAATTTCTTTTGTAAAATTAGCAATAGGCATTGCCCCTGTCTTGGTAGCTGCGAGTGTCTGGATGTGGTGCAAGTATCCATTGCTAAGATGGAGCAATCCAAGAAATGATGTCACAGCCCTTAGCAAAAACCTTCTGTATGTACTTATCTGTGTTATGAGAAATAGAGAATATCTCATATCTGATTATAATTAGCCCCAAACTGAACTGCTCTGTCAGTCACTGATGGCTTAGGTTGTTGTAGAGGTTAATAATTTAAGACCTTTATGTTGCTGATTGCTTTGGGGTTGAGAGTGGTAGGATGTGGTGTAAGTGTCCAGTTCTTGATGTTTTATTTTTTAATCTGTATTGCCCAAAATACAGCATAGCAGTAATATAAATGAAGTTGCTGTTAGGTCTTGAGCCTTTTTGTGTTGTTCCTGAAATCAGCTAAAGTCTTGGTAAAACATCTGGGGCAGCAATGTGTGTAGGCTGTTCCTAATACATAGATGCAGAACTTGGACTACAAGAAGTTACTACATTTCATTTGCTAATCTAGATACTCAAAAGTACCTAACAGGTTTGGAATAGTAAATGGGGGAGTAGCTCAATACCCCATGATTCAATCTGATGATTGACTTCAAATTTAAGACTGGCTCTTGAGCCAGCTTTGGAAGTAAAGTTACAGAAGCAGGGTGTGACCTTATAGCCACAGGTATGGCTTCAATGGCTCAAGTTCTTGTGCATGGCCTTTGTGTCCTGCTCAGGGACAGACACAGTGGGTTTAGATGACCTGAGGCAACACATGTACATGCCTGAAGGGAAGCATGGCAGAACAAGCACTGGGCTCTAGGCTACAGAAATGAAAAGTGCAGTGCCCGAGAAGAATTCCTGCATGAATGATAAAAGAGATTGTGGATGGGTCCCTGTTAAGTAAAAGAAAGCAACAGAGAAGACAGCAACTCCTCTGCTAAAAGGACTTCTGGATGTTGATTCTTTATGTACCTGGCCTGTAATATTCCCTTTTTTACCTCCAAGAAGTAGAGAGACAATCAGATCCGATGTAGCCCTCACAATGCATGCATCTTCAGCTTGTGAACTGCCTTGGAGCCTCAGGAGGATTTCAGACAGCACCTCTGGCACACCTGCCTCCATCAACTGCACTTTCAGAGCATCTGTAGAGATCACAATAAAAGCACATTAAAAGCTTCTTGGCTCTTTGTGGAAGCATTTCAAACTAGAAAGCTAAATCCTTGAACTTTAACCAGTCTCTTTTCAAGTGCAGTCTGTTTTGGTTTTGTTTGTAGCAGTCTTCTGGAGCTAGGATGACACCAAGGCAGAATGAGCAAAGCTTTCTGCATTGGTCTTTGACATTTGTGTTGCCAGCCATGACCTTTCATGTCCTTAAAATCTGTGTCAGATATCTAGATATTTTTAGTGAAGCAATGTCGGTGCTTGTTGCACTGCTGTTTAGAGTACACACTTCCACAGATTCACAGAATGTTCTGAGCTGGAAGGGACCCACAGGGAGCAGCTAGTCCAGCTCTTAATTAAATGGCCCAAACAGCAACTGAACTGGTACCCAGTTGTTCTGATTTTTTATATTAAAAACATGATCTGTGTTGCCACTTTCCTCTTACTCACCATGGAGACTAAGTTTGAATCTGCTGTCTTTTGGATCTACTGAAATGCAGTGGAATGCTACTCTCTCCCTCCTTTCTTTGTTATCTCACTTGTTACGGTGTTGTTCAGGCCAGGATCCTGCGTGTGCTTGTGGCTTATTTCTCCTGAAAGGGTTGCTGGTTCCATTAGCAGGATCCCATGGCAAACTTGGAACCCAGAGCTTAAACCAGTTCAATACCCCATTTGCCCTTGTTCTGCCCAGACCAAAAGGAGCCCCTTACCGTTTTCTGCAAGTGCTTGCAGGACCTCAAAGACGATTTCTAACCTCTCATGGCTCTCTGCTCTCCTCAGTTGCTTCACCAGCTGTTCAGCAACTTTCGTCATGCTTAGAGCTTCCTTGGCTGAATCTGTACATGTGATAAGGACAGGACTTTGAATGTTTTGTCATTTGATTAAATGTTTAGAGCGTATCTCCCTATGATCTGAAGTGATTAGACACTGTTTTTGAAGGCTTTTTCTGTTCTTATAGACTCCTTTATTTCTTTGGACAGCACTGAGACAGCAAAACTCTATCCCTTCCCCCTCCAAGTTCTTGAACTGTTTTTATGTAATTCCTGCAGACCTCATAGGTGTCAAATTAATCTTGTCTTAATTTCACTGACTCTTACAAATCCATCTGTAGTGTGATTATTTAACACAAGAAAGTGTCATCGTGTGTCATTGACATATGTCAGTTGCTGTAGTAGTGTATTTATTGCCTTGATTAGGTGCTTTTAGTCTTGCTGAGATCCTAAATATCGTCAAGATGTACTTTAGCAAAGCTTTCCACAGTTTGACATAGAATACATTTTAATGGAATATATTAAACAATATAAGAGAGGTAATAAAGACAGACCTACTTAGAGACTAATGTAACAGTGTGATACCATGTCCCCTTCCTTGCCTCTCCCCCTAAATGCAGGAAGCAGTAGATCAAATTTTAGCCAGACCATATATAGAGAGTGGTAATAATTTTGTACTTGGTCTTTTTCTTCCATTACTACTCGCTTCTTGTGTGAAGTCGGGCAAATATATTTTAAGTCAGTGGAGATGCTTTTACTTTGAAAATTGTGTAAGTGAAAATGGGAGCTGTTTCAGTAAGGTACGGAAAATTAATTATTAAATAGAAATGAGATTTTAATAAACAGGCTTTTAATGTGCCATCTCTGAAATTGACAATTTATCATGTGAAGTTATGCCATCTCTTCTTTTGGGGTCAAAAGCTGTCTGTTGACACATAATTGTTGTAATATAGTACCAGTAATTGCTGCTACTCTATAGTTAGCAGTAGTAGTTATTTCTCCAATCCAGATACTGTGACCCGTTCCTGATTAGGTATCTGTAGTGTTTTGAAAACAAAGCCCAAAAAACCACCACCCCTGCCCCACCCCAAAAGCAAGGGAAAAAACAAAACAAAGCCCACAAACCTGTGGGCATGGAAATGCAGTGACAGTGTGGAGCTGATATTTTGCTCTAAGATGCAAAACTTTAAGAATCTTTTTAAAAAGACCTTACTTACCGAGGTCTGCAAGATTGTACAAGGCCAATAGAGCAACGTGGACAAGTGGTTCACTCTCTGCATAGTCAGTTAATATTCGGACCAGTGATGGGATTACCCCAACCTTCACCAGCTCTTCCTGAAGGTCACCTGGTCAGCAAAGCATAGATGTTAACGGTAATTAAATCAGGAACTGATTAAGTCAGTGGAAAGGGTCCAGCTGAGATACTTAGAACCAGACTACCTTGCTGCTTTCTCACACTGTTAGAATTTGTAAAGCCTTTGTGTCATAACTTCAGGCTAATGTGTGTGTGGGAGGAAATGCAAGTCTGGAACAAATTTTTGCTAAACATCCTGATTCTACTTCAGCTTAAGGAATTAAGCCACTGTCTCCATCCACATATGCTTGCTGAGGAAAACCCTGATAACGGTTTTCTTTCTTTTTGTAGTTAGTTTTGTAATGAATGAAAGCTTAATATCTAAAATGATTTTGAGAATGCCAAGAACTGTAAGATACAAACTTGGCCAGTGATGGTTGCTTATGAGCACAATGGCACTGCTTTTGCAGCAGTGTTGTGCTGGGAGCTGGGTTCCTGCTTGGGTGACAGCATGTATGGCACCAGGAAGGGTCTGGCTGCTATTGCAGCATAGGCAATGGAAATTCAGACAGGGAATTGGTGAAGTTAATTTTTCTTCTCTTTGATTTATTTATTGCTGTGTTAGTAATAGAATTTATTAAAGCACTTCACAGTCGTCTTGGCAAATCTGTGCTGGGCCTGTGCTCTGCCAGAAGGGAAACAGGTGTGCCCTGTGGCCATGTGCTACAGCAATGCTGGTGTGCAGGAGCTGCATGAGCCGGGAATGTAACTGTAGGGAAAAGCTTTTTTAAGCTATTCTGTGCCATTCTTTGGCAAATACACGTAACTCGCAGGGAGCTTAGTGGAATCCATACCAGGTACCTGTCAGACTTGGATTTCATAAGAACAGTGCAGGAAGCAAACCCACAGCTTTCTGAGTAAAGCTGTGCAGACCCACACCAGAGGGATTGGAGAAGATACGTTGAAGGCAGAGAGCCCTGGATAGAAGATAATGGGTGAAAATTTCCATATTAATTTCAGTATACAGTAGATATGTTGGTCAGTCTGGGAGTTAAAAGAAAAATATTTAAGTGTTTTGGGCAAGTAAATGAAAATTGTTTAATTTGTGAGACAGCAGGCAAGCTGGTGTCCATGCACTTTGGAGCACAAAGCCCTCCTGCATACAAGCAGTGGTCCTCAGAAAAGACCATTCCCTGCACAGATAAATATCCAGAGGTTTTTTTTTTTTTAAGTTTGTTTCTTTCTAACACAGTTTTTAAACAAATACTTTGCTTTATAGATGTTCTTATTACTTTGGAAGAAGTCCTATTGGACCCAAGGTAGTTCTGCAAAATTGATTAAGATATGTATGAGGCTCTGCTCCTCTTGTGATTGCAAAGGAGTTCTGACAGAGATGTGCTACCCTGAAGTCAAAAATCCAGGAGGGAAACCCAGAGGTCAGGTGGTGCTTGGGGTGCATTCAGCTGGGTGTCTGTGAGCTCTGTGAGTTGTATACCTAACTGGAGGCTGGAGTGCATAATGTGCTCAGGTCTTATAAAATTATTATGAGTTGCAAGTTACAATGCCTTTTGAAATAATGCCTTAGAGCCAGGGAAAATCAGATTCTCTTCAGTGGATACTTACGATTATCGTAGCAGATACGGCCAATGGCCCTCCCAGCATGAAGCAGCATTTCTTGGTCTGTGCTCTCCAGCAAAGGTATCAGTGTTAGAACCAAATCTGCTTCAATACATGGTTTCTTCATTTCCTCTGTGTAGATAAGAGAGGGAATTCCAGGCTTTTGCCATTTAGGAATAAAACACTTGCAATAGCAATAGCTGGTAGGCATGAAACAAAATTCAGAGTGAAAACACGCAGCTAATGTGCTGTAAGATGCCTTGGAGTAATACTTGAGCACAACTTACCATTTTTGGCTATCTCTGAAAGCACGTGGGCTGCTTTCACTGCACATCGTGGATTGCCCTTCAGGATTCTTGCCAAAGTTGGGAAGATCCCACTCCCTCTGAGTAGGCGGAAGGATCTCTGCTCTGCAATGATAAGAGTGTTAGCAATACCTGCAGTAGGTTTGCAGCTGCTTTATTCACATGCTCCTCCTTTGTTTCCTGGAGTTCTGGGTTGGGTATCTCTGGGATCCAAGGCTCTGATTTAACAAGGTCCTTAAAGGCTGTCTCAGTCTGAATATATGGGCACAGTCATCTGCTTGAATTGCAGCAAGTGTGGCTCCAGCTGATTACTCTGCTTTATGCTGAATTGAAGCAGGGGTGGCAAAGCAAAGAGGAAAACAGTTTCATCTTCTCTGACTATAAAAGGATGCCTGCATAAGGCATGGGAAGTCAGGGATTAAGATTCTATTCCTGAGGTACGGCCTAGCAACTAATTTTGTAGGTAGGCATAGCATCTTTTATTAGACTAGCAATTAGAAGAGACAATTCCCTTAGCCTTTTTTCACCAAAAATCTGGCCAGCTGTCCTGAAGGTGGTAAATCACCATCTGCCAGGAGACTCAAAGAAATGCAGGTTTACGTCATTTTAGGAGACTGTGCAGAGGCTTTAGGGACTTTTGTATAAATTGACCAGAAACTGCTTTTTAAGATGCCTGACCTGGTAGGGTCACCCTAAATTAATCCTCGGAGTTTGTAGTAAATAGAATGTTAAATCTGGAATTTCTCTAGAGCTGTAGGTATTCCAGTGACCAGTAACTTTATCTGGTCACAGGTAATTTTGTGACTTTTATACAGAGAGAAAAGAAAGCAACACAGCCTGAGGACAGCTATAGTTGCAGCAGCGATCACTTCTTGAAATACAGACTATGACGGTAGACAAAACCTGCAATTAATGCTTTTGAATTGTGCAAACTGATGATCCAGAGTGATACTTAACTATCTTCAGCAAGAGCCAGGAGAATCCCATTCAAACTTTCAAGGATCTGCTCTTCAGCTTCTGTGTCATCTCCACAAAGCCCAAGGTATTCCAGGTGCTTGCTCAGGGTTTCTAAACAGAATGGGATAGAAGACTCTGGTGAGGTAGCATGGAAAATACTGAGTTCCTTGGGGAAGTTCTTTTAAGTGCTAATGTCTTATTAAAAAATCATTTCCTGAAGGGTCAAGATCTAAATATGCTCATTTAATCCAAGAGCGTGAGGTCAAAGGCTTGGTCACTTCTCATGCAGCACATATCTCTTGTGCAGGCATGATCAGAGATAAATTCTGTCTGGAAACAGAAATTAGCATATAATAACTGTGGCAGAGTTTGAGGTGGGGAGGAGAGCGGAATAATTACAGGACCCAAATCAAGCCTGTCATTTCTAAATACCTGTTTATGATGAAGACAGTACTTGCATCTCAACTGGGTATCTACTGTGATAGTGGCCAGTAGCAGGCCCCAAATGAATACAAGAAACAGATGAGGTAAAATACTTCTCCCTGTGTTTCTGGCAACTTTGGCCTTTAGAAACAATACACATTTAATACATGTTGATCAACTTTTATTTGAAATTTTTTTTATCTGTGTAAGTTAATTCATAATTTTTATCTCCACATCACGCAGTGACATTAAGTTCCACGGTTTCATTGTTGTAAGAGGAAGATAGTTCCCTTTATTTTAAAATATTTGCCAAAAAGGTCAGACTTGATGGCCTTTGAGTTGCTGTAGTAAGAGAAAGGAATTATCCTTCACTATTTGCCCTTCCATGTCTGTCATAATCAGATGGATTTTTGTTATAGTCCTCCTTTGTAATTCTTCTGCCAATTTGCTTAGTATTTACAGAACCTTAGATAACTTACCTGAATCTTTTTCCAGTTCACTTTTATTCTTTTTTTTTTGGTGAGGATCTAGAATTTGAAAGTGTTCTCAAGACTCAGGTGGACTGGGATTAAGACAGAGATTGTCATGTTTTGTCTTCTACTCTGTTAATTCTTTGTCTATTTGAGAGTGGCTTTTGTGCAGCTAATCAAAATGACCCATTATCTTCTGGGCAGAGTGAGTTAACTTAAACCCCACCATCATTTATAATTTGGCCATCTTTTCCCCATGTAGGTTGTTTTGTGTTTGCAGACACTGAACGTGATGTGCCTCTTTATCCCAAGTCATACAGGATGATACAATCTTCCTGCAATTCTCTACAGTCAATTTCAGTTTTGAGTTCTCCAAATAATCAAAAAACTCCTTCCCATTCTGCTATTTCTAGGTCATTTATGAATATATTGAATTACACAGGTTCCAGCAAAGGTAACCTCAATGATTTTGGCTTTCTATTGTAAAAGCAGTCTTTATTCAGTTCTTCAGACTTCATCAGACAATTTATAAAAACTTGATTAATTTAACTGGCTTAGGAGTGATTCCTCAATAGTCCTTGTGTTTGAGTCCGTGGTTCTGCAGGGGCATTGAAGCAGACACTGTTAAGGCAGTTGTTTTTGTGAAAAGGCAGTAGAACACATACAGATTGTGACTAAAACTGGCCAGAAAAGGGTATTTATTTCCCTTTTGTGGAAAATTCTGGGGTGTTGACATTTTGTCTCATCCCATGCTGGAATAGGTTGTTGACATGGTGGAACTAGAGGCAAACCAGAACAATTTGTTTCAGGTTTCTTGCAGAAGTGGCTCTCAGCCAGCGGGGGCTGCCTGGCGCGCTGCCTGGCCGGCGGGGAGCCAGGCTGGAATGGTGCCAGCCAGGCTGGAATGGTGCCAGCCAGGCTGGAATGATGCCAGCCAGGCCAGCCAGCTGGTCAGACAGCAGGGAGTGCCTGCCCACCTGGCCTCTGAGGAGGGTTTTAGCAGAATAAACATGTTCTGAAGGAATACTGCTCGTTCTCTTGAATCAGCGCTTTTGCCTGAATATTGCTGATCTGCTTTAGTAATTCACTGTAGAAGCAGGGGAAATGGTCACTCATTGCCTGCAGGGCCTGAGTTTAGAAATCTCTTGAGACTGAGGTATAAAAGGCTTTTTCCTGTGCTGAAGGCATAGATTATTAATTCACACAGAAATCTGTACATAAGATACTGAGTGAGATGCACAGGAACCAGACTTTTGCTGTGGGAGTTGGTTTTTGATCATCCTAATGAGAGCAGAGACAATAGTGCAGAAAACGTGCTGCAGCACAGCAATTTCATCTGGCTCCTGTGGTGGGGAAAGAGCCACGAGGGGTGAGCTCTTTGAATTCCTTGAACAATTGCTGTGTCAATTCTCAATGCTAGTTTTGACCTATAAAGCCCTTAGGGAGTGAGGAGGAAGAATCCCACACATCTCTCTTTCAGCAACTGATTTTGCCCCTTCTGAAACAGCAATGGCTTCTGATTTTTTTCCTTTTTATAGCCTTTCACATGAGTAGAAATTATTTTCTCCTTTTTTCTAGAGGACGTATAGACTATCTTTCAATATAAATGCTACTCTTGGTATTACTTATTATTGTTTGAGTCCTGAGCAGTGTGAGGTCTCTATGAGCCAATTTGTTTGAGGGCTTGAAACAACTTAATTCAGCCTTGTGTTTTCCTGCTTCTTCCTTTGGTAATTTCCCATACTAAACTTATTCTTCTGTCAGTTACCTTTAGTATACTTTAGAAGATTCTTCCATGGATGATTGTTATTGTTATCATCATCATTATTCAAAGCAGGAAAACAAGGTAATGTGTTTTTCCAGAATATAAAGATGTGGTAGTTATTCACAATAGAGGTCTATTTAGCTCTGTCTAATGTCTCTGGTAATAGATGACTAAAGAACAGTAAAAGAAGACACTATATATCCTTTCCCAGGTATGATTTCTTAACTTGTAGTAGTCAACTTCACAGGGATTTTCTTTGCTAGAAGTTTCATCTTGTTTAATTGCACTTAAATTCATTAAAGTATTTATGTTGAATTTGTTTGAAATTTAGCTTGCAGAACATGGAGTAGAGATAAGTGCCACAAAGTAACTTTGGATTGAGAGAGAAAATAACTCATTCTTGTTTTTTCATGTTGAAATTGTCATCTGGACTTCTCTTGACTGTAGTTTTCTCTAATTGTATCACCAGGGCAGGAAGCACAAGTCTCTATTTTGACATATAAAAAGGGCTGAAAGATGAGGGTTAGGTTTGAGAAAGTGCTAGAGTTCTGCAGGTCAAGAGTAGCTGAAAGGCATAAGATGTGGCCTGAAGAACCTAAAATTTCGGCTCAGTACTGCAAAATAGCTGTTGGCTCTGTCTAGCAATGTAATTAGAAGCAAGGCAAAAAGAAAAGTTGGCCTGCATTCTTGTTAGTGTGGCAGCCTGCAAATTCATGTAGCTGTAAGTGTCCATTTTCTCACAGTATTTTTTTAATGCTCTTCCCTAAAATAAAAAAAATAATCCCTGTTTTGTGGCATGGCCTATATAAACCTATGGTATTAAATGTACCTGTATGCTGAGTAGAAGTATTATTGTATAGTAGTCAAAATAAAGCTCCAGGTCTTGTCTGGGAATGTGATATTAAATTTATTTCATATGAGACATGAAGGTGTAAATTGGAGATGGAGAAGTCCAGGAGGGCTGGCAAGTGTATTTGTGTTTAGAGCAAATAAAGCCTGTAAGGTCAAATACATTCCTGCTGGCTGTGAGTGGTGCAGCTACATGATTACAGCATTTTGCTGTAACCAAGGGTAGCAAAAGCTGCTGCTTTTGATTTTGTTACCAGGGAAGGGAGGAGAAAGGTGCAATTCAATTCAAGGACAGTTGTTTTGTTTTGTTTTTTTTTTAATTTCTCCAGTGGTGAATTACTGTATTTCGTCTCTAGAAAGTCGTGCCACTGTTTTGGGACTGGGCTGACTTATATTCTTTCTAGTAGAACTATCTTATCTTGGTGCATGAAGTAAAGTATTGGAGGCACAGATCCTCCATCTCTTCAGGCTTTCAAACCCATGGCGAGAAAATTGTTCTATAAATCAGATAAGCTATTATCTATGTCTCCATGAAAAGCCACTTACGGCCATGTTAAAAGATACATTTTGTGTCTTTGTCACTGCACTCGAGGGCGATGAGGTGTAGGAGAAAAATCACGAGATTTAGAAGGACCCAGGGAGAGAATTTAAAACTAATATCCTGAGGATGAAAGGGATATAATTATGAACAACTCCTGACCTGGCTGGTTTTTAACTCTTGTTCCTCTGCATTCTTCAGCAACTCTCTTCAAGGAGGAAAGGAGGAGGAATGTATGAGTATAGTTTTTCCTAGAAGGCTGGAGCCCTGCCATTATCTGGGAATTGAAATATCTCCTTCTACCCACTTTCAGAATCTGAAAGGAGCCATATTTTCCCCAATATTCTTTTCTCCTGGTCTAGACTACTGGTAATTATTCTCAATGTTAATGGCCAAATACGTAGCCCTTTCTAAGCATGCTTTAAAAATACCACTTGCCAAGGACTGCAAAATAGAGGAAAGCCAACTGTGTTGTCCCCAAAATCTAGCCTTTGCCCCTTGCTTTTGTAGCCTTTCTGGACTGCATTGGCCTATCCTGAACTCAATTGAAAGTATTGTTCAATCCTTATGATCCCGTGGGATGGACCTTTGAACACTTTACTATTCAAAGAACATGAGAAAGCAGCAGGTTTAAAAGGAGATTTTGCTGAGCCTGAGGCACAGGTTGAAGGAATGATGAAGACAGGAATTTCAGCCTGAATGGCTAGTATTTCCATTAATGTTCTGTATTAATCACAAGGATTTACAAAAAATTTCTATAATCCATGTCTAAAATTCTCTTAATTGTCACAAATCAGATAGGACAGCCACAAATGCTCTCTTTGGTGTGGTGTCATACATGGCATTATTTCTTATTTTTATTGTTTTGAAAATGAGATAAAGAAATCACCTTAGCAGTAAATTAGAAAAAGAAAAGAGACATGGAACACAAGTGGGTCATCATCTGGTTGCCATGGCTGGATACAGAGTGTTGGATTTTCAGTGCCTGAACACCAACCCTTAGACAAAGGGTGCTGCAAAGGGGTGGTGAGCAGAAAGCACTTAAAAGATAGATTTCAAAAGAAGAGTGTGCTGGTGCAGGAAGGGGTTTCAGTTGATAACAGCCTTTGAGAACCTGTGCACAGTTCTAACTTGACTAAAACCAAGTGAATGTGGAACTTGGAAATGGAAGCAGTGAGAGGAGATGGACAAATGTTGCATCACTTGGGTGGGAATTGTATGGTGGAAGCCTAGAGTTTCATGGTGCAATGACTGGAGTATGAAGCTGTAAGTGCATAAATAAAGGCTTTTTTCTTTGTTAGCAGTGAGAAACTGAGATGGTCAGAAGAAGTTTTCAGAAAGCTAGTAGAGAAATGCAGGCTCGGAAGAGGCCCTTGTAAAAGGAGATACTGATATTCTTGTGGTAACCCAAATTGATATATTGTTATGGTGAGAAAAAATGGCAATTGATTGTGAAATGGAGATTGTTTGAGAGGCAGAAAGCAACTCTATATTTTGATAATTTTTGGCTTTGTTCTTGGATGATTCAATTCCACCAAGGAGGGAGTACAGGAAATAGCGTGTGTGAGGAAAGCTGTGGGTAGAAAGCAGATCCTGTTGGCTTGTGGTTGATGTTACACCCTGTGGATTCAATGAGAAAAATGGCTGCAGAACCCTGACTGAAAACAGATAAGAGGAAAAATATGATAATCTAAAACAGGTCAGTGAGATAAGTCAAAAGAAAGCCAGCCAAGTGCAGTCAGGGAGAACATATGTGCCAAAGAGATGACCTATAGCATGAAAAGCTGCTTAATTGTATTCTGTTAAACTTACTCCTTTTTTTGAGGCATGGAGAATAGGGATAAAATTAATTTCAGTGCAAGGATATCAAAATGTTGTCATCTTGTGTACCAGTATGTGCCTTTTTACATGCCTGCCAGTTTAACTGTGACTTAGCGCTTAGGGAGTAGGTCTGCTTGATATATACCAACTTCACGGGCTAATGCTGAGCCTGAGCTCCCAGATGCTCCAATTCATTATGCAAAGTAAGGAAATTCTAGATCCAAAGGCTGGAAGTCATGCTTGCATGAATAGCTACAAGTATGCTGTGCTCAAAAGCAAGGAGTAAAGCACTATCAGCACAATCTGTGTTTGGGTAATATTTTCAGGTATTTTTTTTATAAACAAGAGGTCAGAAAACTTGATGGTTTAAATCGAAGTTCAACTTCTTTCACAGTTGTTTGGTTCCAGGAGGGGTTGATTATGTCATGTATTGTGAAAGAGGAGTGAATTGTCAGTACTGCAAAGCCACGTGTGAGCAGATAAGCAATCAGACAAATTGTGACAGCTGGGGATAAATTGGCTTCATTTATGGAAATGAATAAAATCTGTCTTGCTCACTGGAGATCTAGTTTTCTGCATTTGTTGAATGATGTTGGTCTCTAAAGAAAAGGTCTAAAGACACCTTTGATCACACAGTTAATATACATCTAAAGTTTTGCAGCATAAAGTGAATTAAAGGAACGCTTCCCTATGGTTATCGTGTGTGTATGGGAAGTAGGCCATTGTCTCAGCCAAAGACCATTCAGCCTAATTTTCCTGGCTCCCTAAATTTAGCTTGAAGAGCTGTCAGTGGAGGAAAGACCAATTAGGCTCCATGGCAGAGAAAACACTAATTTCCTTTGGCTGACAACTCCTACAAGGGTTTTTTTAGCCAAGCAAAAAGAACAGCTGTGAAAAAATAAGCCTTTTTGCTGCTATGAAAGCAGCAGCCCAGCCCTCAGCTCTCCCTGCTAAGCAGCCTGTTGGGAGCGTGGGTGGATGTTGGAGGCTATGGACAGTGACAAGAAAGCCGCGGTGTCCAGACCCAGCGTGTGTTGTCACGAGGAAAGATGTCAGCAGGTGTTGGGCCTGGGTGGCAGAATGCTGGGCTGGAGGGCTGGCAAGGTGTTCCACCCCTGCCCCCAGGGTCTGCTGCCCCTGCAGTGAAGCAGGGCCGTTCATCCCTGCCCGTGGCAGTGTGTGTGATGCAGTTCTGCACGGGGACTGGTTGCAAAGCCCTTCTTGGCTGCAGGTGTTTGGGTTGGCGTGTGGGTGTTGCTGGAGCACGGTGAGGCACTCGGCTCAAGCCAGGGTGTGTCTGCAGTGCATCACCAGGCAGAGTGCAGGAAACAGGGCTGCAAACCCCACCATGGGCACAGCTGTGAAAGCAAGGAGGCCCCACCAGAGAGCCCAGTGGCAAGAGAGCTACATGGAGAGATGACAAATAACAAAGCAAATGCAATTGTCGGCCTTTTGTGCTGGGGCTCCACCTAAACAGGAACAGCACAAAGGTCCCACTGTCTGGATTAAAATTCCTGAACTTCTAGAGTTTAATTAATGATTGCTTCTGTGCAAGTAAACTCATAGGCCTGAGCATTTGTTCTGCTTGTGTGTGACAAATGTTGTTTGGAGAGGCTATAGTAGAAAGATAAATTGTTGGCCTTGAAAGGGCATTCATTTCTCCTTTGCTTCTCTGGTACAATGCAAAAAAAAAATATGTTTTGTCTGCAACTTGTCCTCCACCTGCACCTGTCTTGTTCTTGCTAATTGTTTGTATGACTCCACTCAGGATCTGGAGAGAGGAGGATTTTGTTCCTGCACTGTTGAAGATAAGGTTATTGCATGACCTATGGAGTGAGCTGTCTTGTTAATCTCAGACATCTCCAGAATAAAGTGGGCAGTAGTGGGAATTTGCCTAAATTCTGTTAAATGTAATTTTTTTTGGTGGCACTGTGTGAAATTTTGTAGTGCTGAGTATTATAATGTTGATCCTGACACGTGTGTTTGACCCATTTCATAACTTGAGAGAGATGTGAAGAAGATCCTTGGAAGACCGTATTGAAATTGGTTGCATAATGGATGTGCTAGGAATATTTTTTCTGTCTTAGTTGACAGTTGACAGTTGTGTGTGTGTCTGGCTCTTTTTATGCAGTATAAGACTTTGTACTGTAAAAAAAAGATCATTCTCAAGTCTGACCCACATTTTAGAAGTTCTGGCCTTGTAAGCTCTGTTGGTGCTTAATGCAAGGAACATGTTGCTGTAAGATAGGAGCTCTAATTCAGAGCTCTGCTCCAAACCTGAGTTGCTCAGCAGGATCTGTGTGCTGGTGCATGGCTTTACCAATATCTATAAAGTGTTACTTTATGATTGTTCCCAGCAGAGCAAGAAGGATCAGATTTTAAATGTATGCAGATGGACACAGGTGTCATAACAATTTTGAAAATCCAATCTTTTTGCTGGGTAATTTTTTGTTTGTTTTAACTTAGTGATGCTGACCTTGTTACCTGTGCTGTGTGAGGTTTGGGCTCTGCTGCACGAGTGGGTTGGTGTTGCCTGGTCATCGAAGGTTGCGATAACATTTTCTTGGACAAGTTTATGTTTACATAACTCTGTGCAAGCTTTCGTGAGAGTACCTAGAAATATCAGGTTCAAAAATTTTGGCAAGTTTCTTTCACTTCTGTCTGGAAGAAATGCTTGCAATCATTAGAAATTATCTAAATAATTTTATTAATATCAAAATTACAAAAGTGTATGGGAGGGGCTTTGGAGAGAAGGAAAAGAAAATGTTTAATAAAGGGAGGGAGGGAGGGACTGTCTCTGAACAAGTCAAAAGATTCTTTTGCTGCACTGAGCTTGTGCATCTTGGCTGAATTACTTTGTGACTACATTTCTTCCTATTCTACTTTTTTTGCACAAATAAAGAATGATAAAATTATTTGGATAAAATAGTTTTGGGATGCTAGACATTTCAACATCTGCATTGGATAGCGCCGATTCCAAACACTTCTGATATTTCTTGTAGTCTTAAAATACTCTCTAATTTGTAACATGGGCTAATTTCTTTTAAATGGGTATTTCTTTCTCCTTTCTGGAATTGGTGCTTTTAAAGGAGTTTCTACAGCTCTTTCAGTAAACCTGAGCTGCTTTTATTCCCAAATGTTTTTAGACTGAACAGGACATAGTTTTGCACTATTCACTACAGGGACCATAGCAAAGTCTCCATTCCAGTTTATAAATAACAATATACTGCACTGTCCTTTCCTGGACTGGGTCCTGGATGAAGTACTTGTTCTGTATAGATTTTAATTTAGATTGTATCTCCATTAGGCAACAGCTCCTTCTCAAAATTGGATTTGATATTAGAATAGTGAAAAGATAATTTAGCTGTTTCCAAGCAGCACTGTATTTTATTTACTTAATTTAGGTTTTCTAATGTGTGTGGAGGGGGTCTCAAAGCACAAGAGTGAATAGCTTTTGGTGAGTGGATATTGGAATTTACTTGGATTGCAACAGAGCAAGAAGGGGGGCAGTATTTTTTCCTTTTTTTTTTTTTCGGGTTGTTGGTGACCCTGTGATGCAAACAAGTCCTTAGAATCAGAGAAGGAAAGATGGGAACACATTCGGGGTATGAGCCCTCAGACACCATCTCATCCTTCCTTAGGTGCAAGAGCTTTGTTTCACAAAGCACCTCAGAAAGGAGGCTGAGAGCCTTTGAGGAGTTTGTTCAAAACTGCTTTTGGGACCCTGTCTCTCCTCCTGCAGCCTGTGCAGGTCAGGATGGCTTTATTGACTGGTGCAGAATATTTCTAGTTCTACTGAATAAGAGTGGCTGAATTTTCATTAGGTTCTAGACAGCAACAAGCTTTGTTGACTCTAATTTATTTAAGTGCATCTGACACAATGCTTTAAAATCTAGAAGGGAAAAAAACCCCTAACTTGAATTAAAATCAGCAGCTGGGATTTCTATATGGTATTGGTGTATTATGGGTTTATAATGCTGTTGAAGCAAATGGCAAGGTGCTGGGGAATGCTGAAAACTGCACATACAAGGAATTTGTAATGTTGTCCAGGCTGGATTAAGTATTTTTAGTTGTAAGGAAGGTAACACAGCTTGCATCTAAAAATTGCTGGAATTGTTACATGGTTTTACATGAATGAACATTTCTTTTGAAAAGATAAGTTTGACAATCCTGCACTCTGAAGTGCATGGGTTTGTTTGTCATTTATTATTATCCTGCCCAAAGTTTTGTTCTTGGGCGGCACAAACAGTGCTGTGTGAGCAAAAGCAGGCTGTAAAGAGCAGGAACAAGAGTGGGAATAAAAACTGTGAGCAAATATATCAGAAGGATAAGCCTTTTGAGCAGAACATTCAGAAAGTAGGACAGGTACACATGAATGATATAGGAGCAGAAGAAACACTCCACCAAGTTGAGCTGTCTCCACCTGAATTGCAATAGGAAGTCAGTCCTACAGAAATGACCCTGAACAAACAGAGGTAGTTTAGCCAGAAGCAATACCTGTCTAATACTGGTTTAGTCCACTTATATTCTGTGCCCATCTCTCCTGGCTGTTTAAGGTGCTTTTAAGTTAAATTTTGACCTGCTTTTTTTATCAGTGTCCCACAACTGCTGAGATGTTTAACTTTACTTGAATAATCATTTAATTGGTTAGGAAGGTAATTACTCTAAATGGCTGCTCATTTCTTGTACTGCTCTTAAAGACAGATTATTTCACCCTTAAACATATTGAGTATTACTAAGATTAGTTCTGCTGATGTCACAAGGTCCAATTGTGACGTGAGTTGCCATCATGTGAATGAAGGTGGAAGGCTGAACCCTTTGATCCAGTTAGCCAATACCTTGGAATGAGCTGGAGACTAATGGAAATTAAAGTCTCAAAGGTGTATTTTAAACCCAGTATGAAAGGCATTCCTTTCATGTGGAAAGATCATAGCCAAGGGCTTGTTCTCCAGATTTGCTTATGCTGAGGGTTGAGTCATAAAGAAGCATATTCAAAGGCTGGACCACATACATGCAGCTCCAGCCCTCCAAGCAGCGCTGGGCAGAGTGCAGTATGTATGCAGAGGCACACGTGAGCATGTTTGCTTTGATGGATGTTGTACTGTCAATAGAGAAGAATGAATTTTAGTTCCCTTTCAAATACTTAAATTTCATAAGAACTCATCATTTTCCATTTCCAGCTTTAAGTTCACTTTTCATTGCCATTCTCATAATTTGCTAGTGTTCTTTAAACCAGCCTGTATTTTCATGTGGCTCTAAGTGTTAAGTATTGTTTGAAATAGAAGACACAAGAATTTTAGGTCACCTATAGTACTGCATTTATCACAGACCTGCACTTGTATATTTAAATGATCCTAAATTAATTTTCTATTTCTGTCACATACATCTGCACTTTCTAGATGAGAGAAAATTAATCACATAGCAGAGATTGTATCTATCTATAGTTAACAAGAGCTTTACTTACCCATAAAAGCTGTAGCTCTCCAGAATGGGGACAATAAAGAATAGCTGATCTGTACTGTGAGTCTGTGTCCTTTACAGCTACCACGCTGGGAATAAGGGGAATATTTTATAGCTTTCAAGCTGATGAGCAGCCCACAGCATGCTCACTCTTTCCTCCTCCTGCTTTTTTCTGTGACCCTGCTCTTCAAATGTATCTAATACTCCATAATTACTTAATCCTCCACCACTGCTTTTGTTTCCAGTTCTTAGATGTCATTAACAGAAATGGAAACATAGTAATTATCACACTGGGAGAGAACCTTTCAGATCTTCAAAACAGTTTATACTGAATTTCCTTCTGCTGTCGTTCAGAGGAGTGATTATTGAATCTAATAAGGGACAGAGTTCCAAGACAGACTAGATTGATTGGCATCTACTTACAGCCAGATTTAAGAGTGCTCCTAGAAGCAGATTCTAAAGTCTAGCCAAATTTTATCCATACCTGGACCTCACCTGGCAGGTGCTAAGCACTTGAAAAAGCAGGGTCCAAGCCCTTCTTATTCTTCACACTCACCTTTCAGGTTTGTGGCTAAAATATAAAAGAGGATTTTTTTTTTTTTTTTAATTTTCTGTAAAGGAAACTTTAGAGCCTGAAGGTGCCATATCTGGCTTACTATTATTGAGAAAGTAGAATGCTTTCTGAAATATTCTCAGTTATTATTTTGTAATGGTTATCAAAAAAGCAATGCTGTTTTTCAAGCGATAGTTTAATATAAATGGACACTTTTTTCTTTTCTTTTGCCTTTCTAAACCCACTTTATGGGAGAGTTGAACCAGTAATAAATAAGAGCCAGTTACAGGACAGCTTACAAAGCATGTGCTGTGTTCTATTCAGGATGCATTACAACCCCCTAGTGCTGCTGCAGCCTGAGTTAGAGGAAATGCTGTCTGCCAGTTAATACTATTTAAAGATTGTTCCAGTAAGCAGATTGAGCTTCCCAGTGTGGTGCTGCTTGATGGGGGCTGTGTATTGCAGTGGCTGTGGCTGTAACAGTGGCTCCAAGTCTGTAGTGTCCTAAAACTTCACTGCACCATGGAATTATAATCACTGTGGTGATTATAACACTGGAGGGAGTTTAATTTGCTGACTCTTAAAAAGCAATCTGATAATGAGTTTGGAGCCTGAGGATCCTGTAAAGGAGGTGGAGATGTTTTACTGACTCTCTTGCTCAATAATTAAAAAGCTGCTCCCTTTGGCTGGGCTTATGGAGAGGGACGATGAGCTGAATTCTTTCTGGCTATTTTTTTTTTCCATTTGAAATGACATGTCTTCCAGAGTTGCATATTAATTGGAAAATAAAAGGTAAAGGTAAAAATCCTAAGGTAGAGATTGCTACCTTGCCTCCTGTAATGGGGAAAATTCTTGTGTGTTTTGCACTATGTGTTTGCATTGTCACATCCAGACAAAAATGCTTTTTACAGATGCTGTAGAAATAGAGCATGGTATGCTTGACTGCTTAAAAGGGACCAAGATCAGTCATGGATTAAGCTGCATGTCACAAAATGATGAGACCTTCCTGCTGCTTCAGAGATTGACAAGATGAGCTGATTCTTGTCGGCTTTTGGGTATCAAAGGTGCTGCTGTTTATTGAGGTCAGAGTGCAGATTGAGGCTTAGGCAGGATTGCCACATGCTGTCAGCATGGCCAGAGGTTGAGATATCTCTGAAATGCAAGAAAGAGCATTTTATTGGCAAAGCTGGTAAAGTGTGAAGCCCCAAAAGAGACAAGAACCAGAGGGGGACTTGTAGGTGGCAGTACTGCAGCATTAGGCATGCCAGACACATTCATCCTCCACGGGGGCCAGTTCCAGTGTGTTTTGAAGTCAATAGGAATTTTTTCAAAGAAACTGGATCAGACTCATAGATATGTAGAAAATTGTAATAATGAAAAAAAAAAATCTTTCCTTGGTAAAAGATTGAAGATCACAAAGGAAACAAAATAAGGTATGTAGTAAATGGGTGAAGACAAGTAAGAAATCACATCAGATAAACACATCTTCAGTGTCATTCATCATCTTGCTGCAGTGAATACTAATGGGGAAACAGAGGTTCGTAACACTGCACAAAGCACTGACAAGCAGCCAGGTATGGCAATCTTGTGCCAAATGAACTGTGATTGGTTATGCAAACTAATCAGTTTCAAAGATTATGACAAAATATGGGAATCCAAATTTATAGAACAGCACTGTCAAGCTAAAAGCTTCTTCTGTTTGCACATAACCCTGCAAATCTGTTGTAAGAGACACTGCACAAGGTTCTTACTGCTATCAGGTGCTGATTGTGCTGGGTGCTGTACAAAGGCACAGGGAGCAATTTTTGCACTGGAGAAGTTTACAGCCAAACTGAAAACTCAAAAGATACCTTATCAGGAACCTGGCAGAGAGTCAGTGACAGAGGCAGTGAGAGGAGCCAGCAGTGTTCCTGCTCCTCAGGTGAGGAACAACCTCAGCCCTGGTGAAGCATTAGCTGGTCAGCACTGCTGAGAGGGACAATGTGCTCCAGTCTCAGGCAGACCCTGTGCCCCTATGGCTTCTGAGGTAAAGCTGAGCCTCCACCTGGGTGACCTGAGCTGTGTTTATGCCTCCTCTTCTAGGCAGGTCCCAGGACTGATAGACAGGGAGAAAATATTTTTCTCTGCAGATACCAATGAAAAAGCTTCCTTTCAGCAAAAGAAATTATCTAGAATAAATGGATGAGTCTTTCTTCCTTTCTTAGTTGATGGATTGCTTTAAGTTAAGTTAATCTAATATTCTGCAGTGTGATGTATCTCTCATCTGAGGGTTAATTTGATGCTTTAATTTTTTACAAGGTGGAAATGTGATTCATTTGATCGTGGCTTCAAGTAAACTGTCCTCTTTCTAGGAGAAAAAAAAAAAAGTGGACAGCGTGTACCTGTGTTGATCTGAGCAGTAAAATACCAGAAAAAGATTTATTGGAAAAGACTTTCTGCGCTGGGGAACATACACTGATTTCATAGATAGTACTGTTTATCTTTGCCTTTGAATACTAGCTGAAAGAGTATTTTGGTCTGGTTCACAGGTCTAGTAGATGCACTTATTTTAGGAAACATCAAAAGATTTTTAGAAAAGGAACTATCATTTTACTTGCTCAGCATGAAACTTTTGTGGCTGTGATGAAAATAAACCCAACAGAACAGAAGGGAGAGTGGAGGAGTTGGAGCAGAGGGTGAGCATATCTGAGAGGAGAAGCTGGAGCCTGTGGTCGTGCTTCAGTAAACTGCTTCGGGGAAAGAACTGGGAATAAGCTGATCTCCAGCAGCACATTAAGATGCACAGCGAGTGCCATCCTTTTCACAGGGACACATCACCACACAGGGAGCAGTGCACAACTCACAGTGCTCTGGGAGATGTGGCTGCACCTCCTGGCGTGCTGCAGTGCTGCTCCAGCTGTCTGGAGGACTTCGAAGATTTATCACTCTCTGCAATTCAGATTACTCTAAAGTACATTGATGGGGAATCCATTTTAGCAGATACCATTACTGAGTTTAGAGGTACAGTTCTGATTTATTATGAAAATCATTATATATTCTTATAGGTAAAAACACGTAATTACAGGTACCAGAGTTCCGTCCAAGATTTCCTGAAAAGAAGCACACACACACACTATTGTGCACTAGATTTACTCTACGTGTTCTGGTGCATGTTGGATGTGATCTNTGCATCTATTGTGTTTTACTCTAGATTTACACTAGATTTACTCTACATGCTCTGGTGCATGTTGGATGTGATCTGAGCTGTTTGTCCTGTATTTCTTGGTGTTTTACAATTCTCTTGTGACTCCAGGCCTGAGTAGGCTGCAGATACCACCAAATCCAGGACAAATTGCCATTATGTACGTGGAGCACTCTGGTCCCTATGTACTCTCTAGAGACGGAATTTATGCATATCCAAGGGCCGTGCTTGGAGTTCTGGCAGTTTGGTCAGAGTTTGGGTTTTGTTGGGGTATACCTGAAGGTCATATTCTGAAATTGAACATTTCCTGATGGTGAAAAAAGACTTGTTCAATAAGTGTATGAATTGCTACTGTTACTCTTATTTAACTTTCAGACTGGCTTAGCTTGGTATTCCTAATTAATTAAAAGCAGCAAAACGTATAATGATGACAGTCAGTAGTACTTCATCTGTCCTTTTCTATACATCCATGGAGTACCTAGATCCTTCAAACCTATTTATTTTTCAGTAGTTTTGTCTGTGTTCTCCCTTACTGCAATTTTTATGCACTACTTCTTGCTTTCTGTTTTTTGTGGTGCTGGTGCAATAAAAATATACATACACCCACAGTTTTTTATGCTTTTTAGTACAGAATAAAAATACCAAATGGAAAGCATCAGATGCCTGTCAGCCTGAATATCTTCCACTGAGGAAAAAAACACCACCCTATCCTGCCTTTCCCTTGACTCACATTTCAAAGAAGCTTATCTGGAGATTCCTGTGATGCATGGAGACCTGATGGAATTAAATTCTGTGATTTTAGGAACCAGAAAGAAAGTACCCTTTTTAAGAAAAGGGGAAGGTGAAAAGTATCAGTCACTTCAGTCCTCATTGCTAGGCGATGCTTCTGGAAAGCAAAGAAATGACTAACAGGAATTCATGTGGTAGTTTGTGATCCTGGCAGAATTTGACTTTAGTCTGGAGGCTTGCATGTGGAAATTCAAGTTGTTGGTAATGCTGCAATGCTCTGGTGTCTACTTTTTGTGAGTCGCTTTTATGAGTCCCACATGCCAATATCTCTCAGAGTTTTCAAAACACTATTCTTAGTCCTGTTTGGTGGGGGAACAGTGTCACAGAAGCAATTCAGGTTAGCTCCAAGGCATTAAGCATCATTAGTCTCAGGATGATGCCCAAATCACTTCATGCTGAGGAGTTCTGTGCACACGGGATTTGCATTTACCATCCTTCACTTCTGCTACATTTTACGAAGTGCTGTTGGGACAAATGATTTCTGTGAGCTCGGTCCAGAAGGTCATTCACACTCTTGAGTTTCACTTCTACTTTGTGAGCCCTGCACTTCAGTCCTAGTGGGCCAACACAGACCTTTATTGTGATGCTGCTGTTGTGTGTTCATGTGGCAGTCTGGTGGGTTGGTGCAGATGCTGCTGCCCGTGGAACCCCTCAGGCTGAAAAAGGCCGTGGCACAGACTTGCACAGGTGGAGCTGTGTCTGAGCTGCTGCATGCTAAGATTTATTTCTTTGCAGGCTTTGGTTAAAGGGGTTAAAGCAGGGTTAATATTTCCCTTTCTCCCTGGAGTACTGAGGCCTTAGTAATTAGGTAGTGAGTCCCTGCAGTGAATCAGAAATGCGTGAATTGCATCAAGGCAGTAAAGCCTGAGCAATCTCAGTACATGTTCCTGAGCTCTGCCCCATGGGGCAGGAGCTGGAGACCTGAGTGACCAAAGGACAGTATATTTATCAACCATTGCAACCCTCTTTTACCTGGGAATCCTTTATTATCATGAGTACAAGTCAGATTTCCATTCCTTGTTTCTCTGGCTGTAGTGTATAGCATAGTAGAAATCTTAAGTTGTGAGAGGTTAACAGTAAGAGTTTATTTATGTGAAAAAAGAAAGGGGGGAAAAAAAGAGAGAGAGGGGATAGTAACTTTTCTATAGATTCCCTAGTTTTCTTGAGGCTGGGAGATGTCATGTCCTTTCATGTAAGTTACTTTCAAATCCTTTTTTTTTTTTTCCTGAGGGCCTTGGTAAGAAATGTTCTGAGGGAAAATTAATAAACTTTTTTAGAGACTAAGCAATAGTTAAGGGAGTATCAATGATGATCTGGAGGGCAACTGAGAAAATCCCTTGTTTAGGAGAACTGTTCTGCCACTATGCATTTGGAAAGTATTTTAGATATTGTGTATAGCAGGCAGATTTTAAATTAGCTATAGATTTTTCATTCTTCCCGTCTGCTTCAGTAGAAAGATAATTTGCTTCGTAACATGTGTCACAATAGAGGCTGGCCACACAACAGAAGCTTGGTTTCAGAAAAGTTTTTTGAGGTTTTGACATTTCATTTTCTTCTACATTGAGAAGATTTCAGGTTCATTTTTATGCTTCCACAACCAGAGCTGCACTGGGGTGTCATCTCTGGAACTGAAACCTTGGTATTTCAATTAGAGGGCTGCAGAGATACCCAGCTATGCTTATAAAGCTGGTTTGGGAGTGGGCTGCAATGCACACACTTCTGTTCTGCCTTCTGTCTGCTGAGAGCAGGTTTAGATGGGAATTCATTCAGGTACATCCAAGGTTTTAGTATTAGGGTCAGAGCAATGAGAATGCCTCACTTTCGTAGATAGACCTAGCCCCAGCCAGCCTTTCTTAATGAAAAGTTTATTGATAAGTCTCTGAAATACTTAGGCTTTCACTGAACTTTTCTGAGCCAAAATCCTTCTGATAAATGCTAATTATTTCCATCCATGTGTGACAACATGTAGAGCACAACAGGAAAGTTAGATCCTGCTTTCTGCAATTAGTACATTTATTGCTCAGGGGAAAGGCTTAGAAGCAGGCATTAGATTCAGTTATTTGTGCTTTATCTCTGTCAGGCTCAGAGAACTCATGTATTTGACTGCAGATTTCAAACAACACTGTAAGAACTAACATTACTGAAATATTCAATATCTTCTATGCCACTTTTTAATTACCTATTGTTACATAAATCCTGCTGTTCTTTTTCAGTTTATAATGGAGATCAGAGGAACCTCTTCACTGCTGAGTTTAATTTTTTGCTGTCAATTCTTTCTTAGGCCCTCTGAGTATCTGCTGGTTTGTTTCCAATAGTTTTCATTAATAGCTGGAGGTTTTTTTAGGCTGGTTCTTCTATAGTGGCACATGCTGAGGCTCAAGAGACAGATTACCCACTGAACAAATTCTGACTTGAGGTGCTCTATTTCCAGCTCTGTGTCTCCTGAGGCAGTGAAAATTGTAATACCAAGAGAAGGAAGCAGATAGGTCCTACAGCTGAGCTGCATAAAAAATGACCTGAGTCCTCGCCTAGGGATATTGGAAGATCATTCCAGCTGACCTTTGGGGGGACTCTGGAAGATACAGACAACCCAGCCATGCTTGTTCTTTGTGACAGATTCCTGAAATGAAATATTCTTCTCCATCATTTGAGTGGAGAATTGCCTGCTCTTAGATATCTGAGGAGCAGCAAAGCAATCCAGCACCTTCTTTGTTCAGAGAAAAGGGCTTGGGCATTTTGCTTATGGCATTATAGAGGTGCCTGGAAGGTAAAAGAATTGCATTTTTTTTTCTTTAAAGGAAACCAGAAACGATTGAAACTACCTGAACTTCTGGCTTTGTTGGGCATAGAAGAACCTGTAAAATGCCTTGTAAATCCACAAAAAAGATTTGTTGTTGATACACATGAACTTAAAAAGAGAAATGCCAAGGGGAGGATATGTGCAAGTATTTGTGATGCTCAGAACTGAGTGTGTTCTTCTGAGATTGTTGTGGATTTCCTTCATCTCATTCCACTTTGGTAATGACAATATATCATAAGACATAAAAAGTTATGAAATTAGGGTTTTTCTTTTGAGTGGATTTGCATATATGATTTTTTATGATTCTTGTGTGGTAGTGTATAAATACAGAAACATATCCTTATATACAATTTTGTTTATTGAACACTTAGAAAAAAATCACAAAATATTTTTGCTCAGTAGGAGATCACGCATCATTAATGGGACAAATTATTTTGTTGATATACAAGAGCTGCAAGGTACAGTGATATACCAGCAGCAGAGAACTGTCTTTGTATCCCACCCCTTGCTGAACTAAAAAAAGGGAAATTTTTCATAATGAAAAATAGACCATACTAAGTCTGGAAGGTAATGAGTTTCTGGGAGGCAAACATCATGGAAATCTGGATCTTGGTTGTAATTTCACAATATCCACCCATCCAGAATAGTTTCTGATTGGAGCTCTAGATTACAATGAGATATTAGTGGTTAAAAATGGGATCTTGCTTTATTGAAACAGTGTAGTCTGTTTATTTTATTTTTAGTTTGTAACAGTTTTCCTTTCTCCTTCTTTTTTTAAATTCAGCTGTGACCCTAAATTCAGCTGTGACCTTAAACTGACTTCCTGTATCAACCATCTGCGTCCTCCTGCAGCTTGCTTTCTTTTTTTCTAAATAGGCATTTAGTCCCTGTTCTATATATTGAATGCCTGCACTATCCCTCCTAAAGAATGCAAATATTGCCTATCTTGCTCTACAATGGATTTTATTTCCAGAAAATAAGTTTTAATGCAACATTTTTCTGATGGAACAACAACAACAATTAAAGAAATATGGTCTCTGAGTGTTTCTGTAGCATCATAGGAAAGGAGGCTAAATAGAAAGGTAAAAAAATGCAGTAAAATACAATCTCCAGGACCAGTTTTCTGTTCAGCTGAGCCAAGCTTTTCGTATCGCCTTGGGGTCTGTGGGAAGGGCCTGGAGTGGAGTTGGGACAGTTCAAACTCCTGTGTAGCCCGGAGAAGCCTCAAGGTTGTTGCAGTGCTCTGGCTACTTTTTCTTGGCCCAAAGGGACCTGCAGGTGTGCATCTTTTCTCCAAATAAGCGTCCTGTTCTAGAGGGTCTTTGTAGCTTTTTGGCCTTTCAGCTGAATGTTTGCTTGGGTTTGTGAGCTTCCCTGTGGCTTCCAAAGGGCTGTATCTGAGATAAGAATTTGGCCTGTATTACCCTATTCCCCTCCATATCACATAATAGTCCCTGGTAGTTATTGTGCTCTTTCAGGGATAATGCAATGTCTGATCCCATTTCTTCAGTGACCTACAAAGCTCTTTAATATTGCACAGTCTAGCTAATCCCATTGATTTTACTGAACTTGACTATATAGCATAAAGTTAAAGGCTTGCCTCAGTCTATATTTTCTTTAACAGCTGGGCCAACAAAATAGGGTCTTTGCTGGTGACAAATCTGCAGGCAAATCAATAAAATTTAGAGAGGGACAACCATTATGGTTATAAGAATTATTAATTTAAATAAATAAAATAAAGACTAAAAATGAAATTTGCACTACAAGTCCTGCATTGCTCCAGTGCCTTCTGGCATTTATCCTGTTTAAGTGCTGACTTCTTTGGTCTGCTTGATGACAGCTCCACTTAGGAGCAGTCTGTCTGACTCTTGGGTGAGTTTATGGATTCATAGTAAATAAGCCAGCGAGGACTATTGGATCATTCTGATCATCCCAAGCCATTACACCTTCACCCAGTTATCCCTGTAGCACTCGTTCTTAAGGCTGAATGTAGCAGATCTGTGGCCTTTCTGAATTTCATAGGAGAAAATGGGGTGGGTTCATGTGGCTCACCAGAGCACTCTAGGGCTCAGAATTGATGGTTAATTTAGTTTGCAAAGAACTGTTTGTGGTGCCAGTAGTGAAGAATTAAAAAGTTCTCACTAACCTGTTTCATGTCAGTGTATGGTTCATCTCACTGAGAGGCTCCTGATTATCAGTATAATTTAATCAGAGGAACTGCTTGTATCCATAAGATGTAACCAACTGGATCAGTAAGTTGAAACTCCCGAGAGTATTAATGCAAAAACTTCCACCTCTACTAAATAAATCACATTCTACCAGTCAAATCAGAGGGACCAGGTCTTCCTCCATGGTTCACTCTTGGAGCCACAAGTGCAGTTTATGTTGACTGTGAGATGAATTCTCCAAGCTTCACCTTTACTTTCAGAAGCTGACCCACTTCCTTGCTGTCATGAGGAATAAATGATCTTTCCTGCTGAGCAGGTCTGGCAGGGAGGTAGCAGCCCACTCCAGGGCAGCATCAGCACAGCTTCTATGGGAGATTTGTGACTAGCACAGAGAGCTGGGCCACAGGCTGCACAGGCAGTGGCCATGGCATTGTGTGCCAGCCTGGCCTGGGCTGTGGAGTTGTGAGGAGAGGTGAGGAGAGGAAAGAAGGCTGAGGATAAAGACGAGTGAACTGCTCTGTAGTTTGGAGCAGAACACTTCAAGGCTTCTGGAGTGCGTGGCAGTGTGAGCACAGCTCTGAGCTGCTTGGCTGTGCACTTTGGGCAAGTGCTCTGCAGAAGAGCAGATGGGGTGTGTCAGGAAGGCAACTGCTGGCATGGAGTGTGGTAAGCAAACCTTGGTATGAGACAGCAGAATCCTGAAAATATGACAGGAGCTCAATCAGTGGTGTGCTAACAAACTTGAAGGTTATTCCAGCTGTGATAGAAAAGGACCTATGGGCAGCTGCAGCCATCTGTGGATGGTTTTCAGCTGGAGACTCTAACCATTGTGGGCACGACTATGCCCGTGACTGGAGAGGAATTTGGTGGCTGAATCTGAGCCCTACTCCAAATTTCTGAGGGCAGCTGACTGCAGTTTCTGTCTTCCAGTGCTTTTCGGGGAATGGAAGAGCTCCCCACTGCTGCTGATTCATATGGGTAGCAGTGAGGGAGTAGAAAAATACAAAGCAGTGGTAGTGGTAGATCACCTACCCCCGGGGCAGCTCACTCATTGCACCGTGGTAAAATAAGGAGGCACTCAAACAATTCTAAGATGAACATGTGAAAATAATCTTGCTTAGCAATTAGAAATAATATTATTTTTTAAACTGAGGGCATGGAGGTGGCTTAAGGTGACTTACTAAAAAGAAAGAAAGACCTGGAGCATAACCTGCTTAAATCCATTGTTAATCAGGAGTGGCTAGAATATTTGCCCAACCTAGTGTAATGTGTCTCTGTGCATGAACTAGCTTGTATGGTACAGTGTTAGTTACACCAAAGCAGGAGTTTCTGTAGGAAGAAATTCCTCAATCACCTTTGGGTACTTTAGTTGTTTTGTGGCCATATTGTATAATATATTTAATATTATGAAGTGTATTGCCTCTGCATATTTGGGTCATGGGGACTGTAGAGGGGATCATCTTCGTGGTGGGAGAGGGGAAAGGTGGCATACCACAAAAACACTGAAGTCCTGTGTTGCAGTGAGAGGAGCAGGAATGAAATTGCTTGAGCTGGTCATCCTTCTCAGGCAGTCACTGCTGACAGTGGGCAGAGGCTTAGTGCAGGAAGCAACAGGAGAAATATAAAATGCAGACACTTAGGAGAAAATAAAAGCCTGAAGAAGTGCAGTGCATGGCACTGCTGGCAAAGAATGAGGAGGTGACTCTCCTGACTGAGGATGTGACAAGGGCATAGAGCTGCTCTTACTTCATAAGTCTGCCATAAGGGATTGATAGGGACACATCCCTATTGTGAAACTTGAATCTGTCATAATTTTGCAAATACCTTTGAAGAGGGTATTTTCTATCAGGTGAATGGAGCACAGACATGAATGCCAAAGCTATGCAGGCTTGTATTGTGAAAATGAGCCAGTGGGCTTAATCCAGGTTTTGTGGTTTGAAGCTGTGAAGATGATTAGAGTGGGAAAAAAAAAATCAAGTTTGTTTCAGGAATGTCCTGAGCTGCTCTTTGTTCCATGGTATGTGACAGTAGTGGAGAAGGTCTTAATATGACTTCAAGTAAAAGGGAAGGATTTTCAAAATCCTTTAGGTACTGCTTTTTATGCTTTTGAACAGCACCTCAGCATCAAGACATGGGAAGTGCTGAATGTGATCTGCAGCAGGAAGTTAGGCACTTTTTGCAGCAGAGGTTTTGCTACCGTAGGAGGTGGGCAGCAAGTGAAGCTAAAAATAAGAACAATATGATACCAAAAGCGTTTGTGGATTTTTCCATCTGACCCTTAAAAACAAAGAAAAGGCTGGCTTCTTATGGTGAGTGAAATATTAAAATTAAAGAAAAAAAGAACAGCGCAGCAAAAACAAACCCACAAAAACTCTCATCAGAAACAAAACTACTTTTGTCTAGCTGGATTTTGATCAGGTCTTGCAAACAGGAGTCTGATAGTCAGAATAAATCCTTTATAGTCAGCATTCAGATTATGCTCTGTCTTTTGTAAATCTGTAGGAGTGTATTGCCAACAAAGATGACAAGAATAAGAAGTGGCTTAAATGGGCAAAAATGCTATGCCCTGAAAGCAAGTCACTTGCATGGTGCCACTACAGCAAGACATTTTGTATACAAAGCTGATGAGTCAAATGATTAAAAATTTTCCTGTCAGTGGCCTTCAATTACACCAGTAATCAATTCAGCCGCCATAATGCAGTGTCTGGTATGATGTGAAGTCGATGTGCTACAACTGCTGCATTATGTATAATGCAGCTAAATTGTACCAGAGAGTATATCAAAGAAAATTAGCTCTCACATGATACTTTCTGGTGCACTTACGGTGAGATGGAAAAAAGTGAACTTACTGAGCATTTTCATAAGTTAATATGTATCTGAGAGAAGAAACTTGCATAATGTAGAGCACGGTATCTCTTGGGTAGCTTATTGTAATGAACTTCACTGAAAACATACCAAATGCTGGAATAATTTCATGTAGCAATTAGGTCACGGAATTCAAAGGTCTCTTTGGGCTTTGCCGATACACAAAGCGAATAATTCATATAAAGGAGAATACTGAATTCTTGCTTGAAGAGAAGTGTCCTGTTGTTATGCAGACAGCTGGGTCTGGAAAGGTGAGGGGCAGGAAAAGAAGAGCAGACCACAGCAATATTCTTTAGGCAGCTGTCTGCACTTAGATTTTCCTCCTTGATCAATAGATCCTTATAAAGATCAGATAGAGGTAAATCAATAAAAAGAAAAGGTGTGTAGAGCCTTAAGAAAAGCCTGTCACTGCAGAGGTGAAAGGCAACCAGTTCTGCTTTGAAGGGTCATGGATGGCCTCCTTTGGCTGTGAGACTTCTGCTGAGAAACAGATGGACTGATGTATTTTGTGCTTAACCAGCACAAAGCTGGCCTGCAGTGTGCAGTGTAAGCACAGGCTGTGTTTCATACAGTGCAGGATAACATCAGGACCTGACATGAGCGAGGAAGTGTAAATAGGAGAGCAGGAGGCAGTGCATTCTGAGTATCTTTTCTAACTAAGAAAGCCCTTGGAGGCTGTTACCAGTGTGCCTTTAATCTGTTAAGGCTAGATCTCTACAGACATTTAGTGAGCTGTAATTGTTTCCTGAGTAGAGCCTGCTGCCTGCCAACCAAGTGCACCCCATTTGTAGCTGAGGGTCCAACCTGAAGAGCTTGATTACTGTTTTGTAAATGAGATGTACACCAATTGAATTAGACAGCACAATCCCAGGGAGAGGTTGGTGAAGTACCAAGAACTCTGTTTTAGTTAACTGCAGTGTGTATGGTTCTGTCATCTTCTACCCCTCCCCTGCAAAGTCTTCAGTGCCTGGCTTATGGAACACTGGTTGTTGCTTGCAAGCTTTTTTACCATGTTTTCTCAGATGAACTCTGTAAAGGAATCTTGGCTTTTTTTCTGTTTGGTTTACAAGCTTTCACTCTGAATTATTTTAATAGTGGATGCTTTGTTCTCCAACTGAGAAATCATGATGGGACTTGCCAGCTCTTTGTTGTGTCATGCTATTGTTAGTGTATTAATAGCAATAAACATCAAGTGTATATTATTCTACATACTTCTCAGACCTTTGTAACACAGGTCAGAATTTCAAATACCTATTATCAACTTGAAGAAAAATTGGAGGGCTGCCCTTTCCACTCAGCTCCCCAAATCTCTAATAAATTGTGCTGAACCTTGAAGGCATCGCAGGCTGCAGTGTAATTGTGTGTATGACAGCTGTGGCATGGAACACAAAGGGATAGACCTAAAGTAATCTTGCTGGGTAGGATTGCCACAGTGCCAGGCAAAAATAATCACTGATGGGACTTCTTCTGAAGGGCAAGTAGCATTGCAGAGTACAGAATTAATCTTGGGAGACTGGAGTTATGACAGATGGCTCCACTCTCTGCAGCCCTGGACTTCAAATACTACTTTCTCTGGGTTAGTTCCCATCCCTTTGCTTTCCCTACTGCCAGTGCTCTCTGTATTTGTGATTGTCTAATTTCTGTGTGGGACTGAGGAACAAGAGATTTGAATTAAAATAAAACCAACCAAAACCCATCTATCTGATGAGACTCCTGCCACTGTAAGTCTTCATTGCACCACTAAAATCCCCAGTTAACATCGTTTCTCTTGCAGCTGTAAGACTGACAGTATCAGACATCTTTACTCGTGGGTTGGTTTGTAGCTCTCTTGCTACATTTCATTTCATTAAGATGAGGTTTTAATCTATTTATTTAATCCTTATTTTGCTATACATATCTCAAAATTTTTTATTCTCTTTTTAATTAACAAAGTGCCTGGTAGAAATAGCAATCTTGAACCAGTACAGAGAAGATGATGAGCATGCAAAGCTTGCCCATGCACCGAATCATGCTGGAGTCTGATTTACTGATGCGTGCTCTCTATGGAAAAGGAAAGTCTGGAAAAACATGCCCTCGTCCTTGCTTTATGTGGTGCTTTATGATGGAATAGCTTTCAGGGAAACAATCATTCTGATCCAGCTGCAGATTGTGCTGCGGAGAAACTCATTTTAGCCCTTAGAGGGAGCCACAGACTTGACTATGGAAATGGAGTAGAACCAGGCAGGTTTTGTTACACCCATCTGTGGCAGAGGAGATGGTTCTCAATTGGTTTTGGTTTTTTCTAGCTTTTAAGTAACAGCACCTTGCAAATCAGACACAAGGCTAGCTCATGGGGAGTGCCAAAGCATATTTGCTTTCGTAGTGACAGATTTGTAGGGTTTAGGAGATCTGAACCAAATGCTAATTTTACCTTTCCCCTTTTACATGGTCAGCTCCCTCCTGCACCATTAAGTTCCAGGTTCTACTGTTCTCCTTTTGATGCTGACACAGCAGGACTTGAAAAATTGAGATACTGCATGCTGCTTCCTCTTAAAAAATGAAAAATATAAAGACACAAACCACAAAAAATTGATTAAGACCATGGAGTTCACAGTCTGGAAAACGTGATTGCCACATTTTCTGTTTAACTTGGGGTTTTTTTCTTAATCATATCCCTTTCTTTAAGGAGAGAGCTGTATTACAGCCCTCTCTTCCCCTGTAATGTGTAGGTTCTAGCATAATATTTTTATGTAAATGACATGGCTGAAATAGAGTATATGACTGTGTCATAAAATCCAAATGCAAATGCTGTTCTGCTGGCTCAGCAGTAATCAGCCCTGCCAGTGAGCTGTTCAGTTCAGGGAATGGAAGATGCTCAGAGGAAAATGGGTGAAGAGATTTGCAGGCCTTAGCCAATTGAGGATTTCCCCCATTCTTAAAAAATGGAATGAAAACGTTTGTCTGCACCTTTTCCTCTCCCTCCCTCCCCTTCCCCAGCAGATGGATTCTAGTGGCAGTGTTGAGGAGTGCTTAGCCAGGAAGATGCTACTCCAGAGGTGGGACAGAGTGTGTCTAGTCCCAGAAGATGCCATTTAAGATCAAAGGAAACTCCAAACTTAAATTTTAAACAGCTCTGGGCTCCTTGCAGACACTGCTACTAATTAGAGCATCAAGTTGTGTGGCAATTATTTTAAGGCAATAGCTGCCAACAAAGAACTCTGTTAATAGTTGCTTTTATTTTGTGTATAGGCTGTTGAGTTGTAATGTTTCTGTAATGATTTTAGCTTAGCTGTTGAACTAGGGGTAACTGAGGTGGAAAAGCAATGGGGAGTTCATTGTCCTTCTGAACTACTCAAAATGCTTCCCAGGAAGGCTGGGGAGATGATGGATGGCCACAATCAGGAAGCAGGCTTCCTTACTTCAAATTTCCCTGCTCTTCTGAGTCATTAATTCATCCATGTATTAATCAGGTCTGGGAGAGGGAAGAGAGAGAATAATTATTTTGCAATAAAAGTTTTACTTTGTTTTTTGCCTGAGTTATTCCCTATCCTTCAGCTTTCTGGCTCTGTCTTGGTTGGAGTTGCAAAGCTCATCCCTTACAAAATATGAGCTAATCCTAGAAATAGCAAGAGTTGTTTGGTAGGTTTGGTGTTTATTCAAGGTTGTTTTGGAGCTCCTAGATTTGCTTGATTTTCTGACTGATCAGGAGAGACCATGATAATTTCTTTGTGATAATTCCATCTATGTATTTGGAATATTTGTGGAAACATGAACTACAATGAGAATCAGGTATCTGCTAGGTTAAAAATGGAATTTTGAGTTGGTATAAGATACTGCTGGGAACATTTCATATACAAAACAACAGGTTCACTGGGATAACAAAGAGAGACAGGCAGCTGTTTTATCTCTTGAACAGGACTATGTCTTCAAAACAGAGAATAATTGTTTTCTTCCTTTCCCTCTGATAGGAGAGGTTCAGAGTTAAAAGGTCTATTCTTAGTTATGAATGGAAATCTGTGACCTCTCTTTTTTTGACTCTGAGTATGTTGTTGTCTTTGAATTTTTGATTGTCAGACATCTCATATCAAAATCTGTTAATTTTTACCTGACATCATTCTAGAGATGGTTCTCTACAGAGGAATTGAGTGTCTGGCTTGCTCTTAGTGAAGAGGGTGAGCAGGAAGCAAGGCTGTGCAGATGCCTGTGACACCCCTGTGTGTTACAGGGGTGGGCTTGAAAACAGTCTTCTGTTAGAAACACTAAAGGAAGGATGTGAAGTAACACCTAAACAGATGCCTCCACAGGAAGGAACACAAGCAGTGTAGAAATAGAATGTTTTTGCACAAGTATTATTTCATTCCAGATAAAGGATCACAGCTAGTCAGGAAGGTTCTTGCATTTGAACTGCTAGTGAGGAAACTGGCTCCTTAAGAAGCTTCATCATAGTGGGCAGGAGAGCAAGTGGAGAGGCTTGAAAATAACTTGGACTGGAAAAAAAATGAGGGGGAGAATTTTCCTGTAGTCCATCTACTCCATGATGATCATTACAAGGGGGCAGATGAACACATTTTGTGTAGTCAGGTTTCTTTTACTCCTTGCAGTGCATGTTTGGGGTCATTCTGGCTGTATTAAAGGGGTCCATTAATGAATGATTTTCTTATGGTTCTTCAAGAATATTTCTTCAGAGAGGAGAAATGTGATTCTGAAAGGATTTGTGTCAGATGCAAAAGAAATTTGAGGTGCTGGAATAGTGCTTAGTGACTGCACTTAATTGTCTGAGTTATTTATTGCTTCTTAGTGCTTCTGCTCTGGTGAGGGTATATGGACGGTGGACCTGCTGTCAAATGCTCTCATACCCTGCAAGGATCTCAGCATAGATGGACTGTCAGCTCTTAATGACAGAGCTTCAGCTTTTGATGGAGACAACAGGCTTGGCCTAGTTTGGGCCAAATACCTCACTGACCCAAGATATCCAAACCACGTATTTCTGGGGATACCATCCACCATCAGTCTTTTCTGATCAGTGGATCATCAGATTCTCAAGCACGCCTAGTATTTACTCACACAACTGAGGTTCTCTCTGCCTTTGGGATCTGCAGGTGGGTAACCAGCTATCTCCTCCCATTCACTCCGTTTCCAGTTTGCTACCAAATCAAGTGTTACTTAGAAAGGGAAAAGAAGGGGCTGGTGGAAAAACTTGATTCTTTCCACTGATCACCTGGGCTTTCTGTCCCATAAAGTAAGTCTTAAAACAAACCTAGCTACCAGCGAAAGCAAAGAGAGAGACATGGTGAAAAACTGCCACCCGTGTGAGAGCTTGAAGACCAAGAGTTATGAAGCAGAATCTTTTTATCTTGGACAAGAAATTAATGGCAAAACTTATGATGCTTCTTTCTACTTCTGCTGGAAGTTGGCTTACCAGATGGGATGTTTCTTTATGTTCCTTACTTCTCCTTCTTATTTCCAGTTTTTTATTTTGGGATTGATGCAACCCCCAGAAAATCTACGACAAGACAGTTGATCAGATTTGCTGCTGTGGTTAGATGTTAACACTTCCACATGAGTCTTCTTATTTTTTTAAAGAAAAAAATAATTCCCACACAGATTAATTCCACTTGATCATTTTGTTACCATCCTCAAATGTGTCTTCAGGCAATGGGTTGTTCATGAAGTGCTATTTCATCTCTTTGCTCTTGCTGTTTTTCTTGGGTGGTTGCCCATTGAACATTACAAGTAGTTGCCTGAATATTTGTTTGTATTCTGTCTTGTATCTCCATCCTGAGCTATTTCTGCAGCTGAATGCTGTCCAGAAATGGTGCTACTTATCATGCTTAAATGCACATAATCCATGATGAAGAGTTTGTTCTTTGCACTGTGATAGCTTCTGATCAGGATTTAATTTCTGGTCTGTGAAGTCAAGCAAAATAGCATAAGAATGATGACAAATGAGTAAAACAGTGAAACTGCTTGCCCTGAAGCCTTTGCAAAGGCGAGTCTTTTTCAATTAGTGCCAAAATGTGGAGCCACAGCTCTAATATAATTGAATAGAAGCAGAGAAACAAAAGCCAACCCCCTCAGGGTCTCCCCTTTCTATACCTGACTAAGTAAAATAAAGAAGCATAACAAAATCTTTCTTACTCTAGTTTTTTTTCTTGCCAAGCTGTGTTTCTTAAAACTAACAGTAAATAAAAAAGGCATTTGTGTTAGGAGAAAAAATCTTTGCATAAGACAGATCCTGAATTGCAGAGTAGCATGTGGACTACACTCATTGCGGCCCATACATGATGGGTTCTGAAATCCTCTTTCAGCTGAAGGCATCATTCAAGCATCTTTGGCGTTGTGCTTCCAGGTGATAGAGTGTCTTTGCTGGAATTTTGCTTTATGTCAGTTTTATTTTCTACCTATATTAGGACAATAGTATTTTGCTTACCTCAAAAGAAGGACATATGAATAGATGCATTAACAGGATGTTTTTGAATATGAGGTCATGGAAGTCATATATGACTTTAACAACTCCTTATCTATAAAGCAGGTTTCTCGTGAGGAAATACAGGCCTCCTCTTTCTCTTCTTTGTGTAAACATCAAGCAGTGGGATGTGGCTCAGCCTGCAAATGTGATCTGTGTTTTGTTATGCCTCTGAGTGGCTATGCTTTGGCTCACAAAGTGGCCCCCTTCCCACAGTGTGCCATTGTCCCCAGAGGAGCCGAGCCACTGCCCAGTGAAAACAGGCTCCCACATCCAGAGGGTTTGCTTTTTAGTGTGTTGGGCTTGGGCTTGGCTTGGTTTTTTTTCATAATTAAGTGGCTGTTGGCCCTGGTGCTGAAATGTTATTTTTACTGATTTTGATAAAACTGTTACATAGTAAAAAGCCATAATCCCCTGGAAGAGCATCATTGTAACTTTCTCCAGTCACCAAGTGGAAAATTAATTTCCATCAGGACTTGCATAGTCTGTCTGAATTGCTGAGAACTTAGTCTTGTTTAATAGATATTAATTTATTTATAAAGTGATAACAAGATTCTTGTGGCTTCTGTTACATCTGCTTTTAATTTTAGAAGCATTTTAGTCAATTTGCTGCATGACAGTATTTGTCAACACCAGGTAACTATGACTTCTAACATGCCTTACTCTGTTGAGACTGGCTAACAGGCAGTCTCAGAGAAATAATATGCAAACTCCTCTCTTATCAGGGGAGATCAGTTCCCAAAGTGACATAGATATTGTTGGTGTAGGTGATACCTTTAACCATGACATCACTTTAAACCCCTGGGCAACACTCACACCCTTGGGAGTGTATTGCTGCTGAAGGGAACTGCTTGACCTGAAAGTCTGAGACTCTCTATGCTGAATTTCCTTCTGCTCAAGGGAGCAAAGCTGCTGGGTTCAATCAAGAATCCCTTATTTTCACTGGCTTGCAGCCAGGACCCCTGAAGTGACTTTTTCTTTTTTCTCCCAGCCTTTTCATTTTATGTTTTATCCCTATGCTTTTCTGTTCCTTTTTCTTACATTCACTTGACACCTGCCCCTACCTTCAGAGGATGAGCTAAGCGAGGAACTCTGTCCCTGTAACGACAAGGAGCAGAATATGCCTGCACAAAAAGGACCAGAGCAGGAATCAAACCTCTCCTGGGCAGGCAGGTGTGGGAGAGCTCCTTTGCTGCAGTTTGCTTTCTGGAGTGCCATCAGTGGGGTTTTGCCACTGTAGTGAGTATAATCGGAAGCAGGTTTCTCTCTCTCGTTTTTCCTTGTCTTTTTTATTTTGGTTTTTTTTTTTTTGAGTCATCATGCTGCAGCAAATTTTGCGCGATATGTACATTGACCCTGAGCTCCTGGCAGAGCTGAACGAAGAGCAAAAGCAGATCTTGTTCTACAAGATGAGAGAAGAGCAGCTGAGGCGCTGGAGGGAAAGGGAAGAAAAAGCCCGAATGGAGGAGGCTGTGCTGAGAAAGACAGCAAGGCGCAACCAGAGTAAGATCTGTGACCTCCTTCCTTACTCCAGAGCTGGGGATGGTGGGCTTGCAACTGGCTGTGGTGCAGCAGGCAATTGGAAGAGATTGCAAGGATGAGTGCCAGCTGTCCCCATGGGCAAAATGACAGTCTGGGGCAGCAAAAGTACCATGTCCCTGCTCCTTGTATCTCCAGGCCGGTCCTTTTGGGAATATCTTAGTGATGGCATGAGGGGAATAGTTTTGCAGTGCCTGTTTCTGTTAGGAGTCACTGCTGCTGTTCTGTCAGTGATAACTGATGCACCATGGCCGAGTTTCCCCTCTACTCCTAAGGCTTTTTTTTCACCTGCCATCTCCACCCCTCACTCTAGGTCAGGCAAAATCCTGTGCTGTTGCAGTTTCTTGACTTGGCATTAAATATTTCCAGCTGGCTGGAGTAGGAGATAATTTTATGAATTTGAGCTTGTTGTGAAGAGCTCTTTGTGAATGAGATGTAATATAAAAACAGACCTACCGTAGGAGACTAAATTTCCAACTACATTAGCAAATAGTCTCCAAGAGGTTGTGCCTAGGGAATAGGATAATAGTGTGGCAAGCCAACAACCAAAACCAAAAATGAGAAACCAGAAATGTGTTTGCATGCAATATGTAGTTAAAATATGGAGCTCCTTCCAGAGGCTGCTGTGAATGCTGAATGTGTGTGTTGACTTAAAAAAGCGCATAGGAGAATGATGGAAGAAACATCCAAAAAGAACTTCTCCAAATATCTTTTCCAGCTGCCTGGTCTTGGGTCCAAGTGGTTTCAAATATATGGAAATACTTAATTACTTGCTCTTTTCTCTGAGTAAGTGGCTTTCCATTTCTTTTCCCATTCATAGGATGAAGCTGTTAGGCTGGTGTAAGATAGACAACATTTTCATCTTGGAAATGTAACTACAGTGATTCCTCACTCAACAAGGAAATGTCACTGAGATATGTCAAACACTCGTTTCCCTGCCAAAGATCTTATCCTATTTTTAAATCTATTAAAGCTTGAATATTCAAAATTTCTAATAACTTTTGGTAGCTGATTTTGAGAAAGCTCTTTAATGGTTATGGGACTGTAATCAGCATTTCAAGTGTTGCTTACTTGAATGCACCCATGGTAGAAAACATGACAATACAGAAACGTTGTTGGATTCAATTGTCAGATTTGAAATATCTAGAGCTTCTGAACCTTGCAAAGTGTCCCTTAGATAGTTATCAATTCAAAGAGTATTATTAGAAACGTGCTTCAAAGCAAACCTGTTTTCCAAGACTCACTTGAAGCACAGACCTGCATGAAATGGCTGGACTAAGTTACAATGGTAGCCTTAAAATGAGGGGGGAATGCTCAGAACACCCTAAACAGCCATCATAGGAGTTAAGAATGTCCCCTCACAGATGGCAAGGTGGATGTTGGAAAACCTCATTCTGTTTAATTTCTATTTTCTTCATGTTAGTGCTCTCACTGTGAATGGCCCTCTGAGAGGGGTGGCTTCAGAACAGCTTCTCTCATACAGCACAAAAGCCTCGTTCATTTTGATTGATTTGTAGCTGAGAAAAAAATTAAAAATGCAGTTCAGCTCCACATACAAAAGCAATATCATATCATTGAGATAATCTTTATCATGCTCGTTCTTTGAGGGAGGCAGATACAGAAAAATCTAACTGCAAAAATATTTGTCTGACGAATTGTCACAGTGTTGACACCTACATTTCCATATATAAATTATACATTAAACCTGTTTGGCTTCCTACTACTGGAGACCATTTTCTGGGTAATTTATTTTCTGATTTATTAGGAATAGGAGAAAGGAGAGCAGCAGGGTAACCTATAGGATATATTGACTCTGACAAAGGTAGTCACAAATACATACTGAGTTAAATTTCACAATAGCCCATTTCCATTTTACCTTCTTAAATTGCCAATTAAAGGTACTGCTTAGGTTTGACTTTTGCCCACTGTTAGGAAATTTCTACTTTCTTCAGAACTGTACTGAAGAACTACTGGAATCAGATTTACAAATCAGGCATCTGCTTCTGCTGGAAATATATTTTTACTTTCATGACCTGGTGTGCACCAGAATTAGAAAATATAACTTCTTTCGGGTGTGCTGATCATTAACTGTACAGATAATTTGTAACTGATTTCTACTGTGCAGTCTGTTCCACAACATGATGTTAAATGGTCTCCCAGTGAAGATGGTATCTTGTTTAAAACAGGAAAGATGAAAAAAGCTAACCACAAATTATGGCTATAAAATAGTAATTACCGTGGAATAGTTTTACCTATATGACTCAAGAGTCAGAGTATATACCAATAATATTTTCTGATCCTAATTTTTTTTTTTTCCTAGAAGACAATTGACATCATCGATTTTTGGACCTTGAAGCTGCTTAGTTTTTGGTTGCCCTTAGTGTATAAGTGAATTTCCAAACATTCTTCCCCTGTTAGTGTAGAATGTAGAGTGGTTTGATTTCTGTTTTAAATTAGTGGCTACCAAGAAATGCAAAGGTACCACAATTACATGTTCTTTATTCCCTTGAAAACTGATGAATTTGAGCTGTTTCATCTGCAGGTTTTGTTTTTGACTCTACTGCCTGACACATGGTTTATGTTCATGCTATTTCCTTAAGGCCAAGAGTTACTCTGGCTTTATAGATATCTTTGTAGCCTGACAGAGTAGAATTGATGTGAGACTTCAATATCTCTAATGTTGTGCTGAGTTTCTGAAAATTTATAATTGACAGGAAAATGTGGATGTTGTTTGTGAATACAACATGGCGTTTGTCTAAAATAATTTTGTACTAATTTAACTGGAATTATCTTTATAGCACTGGCTTTCAAATCCTTCTGTTTTCCTCAAAGTTTGAACAGCCACACATGAAAACTTTTCTCCCCACTGCTTTGGGACGGGATATGGTGAGATTGAACAAAAGCACTTAATGACAAGGGACACTTCTCTAAATAAAAGTGCTCTGACAAAGGCCTTCTGCTTGATCTGGAGTTCTATACCCAGCTGCTACAATTCCCCATGGATTCAAGAGTTTAGCTGCAGTGGGATATGTGCACCCAGCAGCACAGAAAAAGGTTTGGATTTTTCAAAACAAAGCAGTGACTGTGGGTTCAATTTTGATTTCCTACAGTGACTTGAGGATGAAGTGCTCTTGTGGTTTAAGTGTGTTGTCCTTTGGAAACCACAAGTGCAGAGCTGGGGGCAAAAAGGTTGGCATATGCAGGTCAGAAGGGCCTTGTGCTAGAGTTAAAATCAGCAACAGGCTTAGGGAATGCTCATGAACATCACCATTTTTTAGTTGTTTAGAAACTAACTACCAGAGGCCCCAAATCTGCATTGATTTTTACAGCAGTGCCACTGAGTGCAGGTTGTCCATAAATGTCCTATTCAGTACTATAAAATTTGCTGCTTAGAAAACAAACAGGTCCAAACCATCAAATAAAGTGGTTCAAGTAAGTTGTTGAGAGTGTTTAGCAAGCCAAATAGTGTACCCATCTGTGTAGTCTTATTCCTAATTTCTAAATAAAATAATATTAGTCACCTGCAGTAAGTGCTAAATTGTGCCTTCTTCTGTATTCACATTGTTTGGTTCCATGTGCCTTCAGAAAAGGTTAAAATTGAAATTAGTATCAGAATGAGTCAATGTTGAAGGAATTATTTCACTCTGGGGGTGAATGAAATGTGTTCAGATTATTCAACAGTTTTAATTTCTTTGCCATTTAAAAAACACAGATTGATGTCTAAAGGGAAGCAGTGTATAAACATCACTTCATAATGAAGTATTTCCTTTAGAAGACAATTGAATAAATTGTTCCCAATTTTTTGCTATTTATACCTTGCCTAAAATTATTAGTAGAATTTGGGCATCATGTGGGTCCTCCCAAGATGACAGGATTTAGTGAGCTTACTCAAGGTAAAAGAAATCTTTTTGTAGCTTTAATTAAATAATGACTGCTGGCTGGTGCTGGAGTAGCATCACAGGTGTGCTGAGTTCCTGGTGGTTCATCTTCAGTTCACTTACAAATTGCTCCCGGGCAGATCTTTCAGGAACGTATCTTCATTGTAATGGAACAGCTTGCTTGTTCCTACTGTGCTAAAATCACTGAGAGACGTCTCCTCAAAATTTCAAGATCCCTTTGGGATTTTCTGAGAGTTGACTGACAGGCAGCTTCGCAATTTGCAGAGAAACATATTTGTGTGATTAGGCAGGAGCCCTTTAGCCACTGCAGCTGAGCTGAGAGTAAGCAAAGGACCCTGCCAGTTTGGATTTTGACACTGATGCAGTATCCAGAACTGTCAGCATTCCCAAAATGAGATCTCAAAAACTATTGAGCATTAGGTAGCTGAAGGACAGTCATGTGGGAGGGGAGACAATCCTGTCTGCTGCTGTTAGTTCTGACATTTATTCATTGTGAACTGCAGCTCATGCTGCTCAGATGGGAGCTATTTGTAAATGCTCTTATTTACCTGTCCTTAACAAGAGTAGCTGGGAGGAAATAGGGTTGTCTTATCACAGCATGGCTAGAAAATAATTTATTTGTCTAAATGACATTTGTGTTAGAAAATCATTAGAGAATAGATGATGCTATTTGGAAGCAAGTATTTCAAATATCCCAAGTGGATGGTTGGAGGATACATCAGTCAGAGGAAGGCCAGTGAGTGGGCACATGTTTTGGTGGGTGTACATGCAGTGACATTTTTTTCTGACTTTGAACTTGGAAATGTATTCCTCATTTATGCTCAGGCCTCTACAGATCCTGGTAATGCTTAGCTAAGATTTTATCTCCTATGGAGATGAACTCCTGTCAGTGTTCAGTGTCTCTTTCTCTGTATCACTGGCTATGGGTCTAACCAGAGACATCAGACTTCAGTATTTCTGAAATTGCTGGCGTTATGTGGTCTTGAATTCTGTAGAGTCCTGTCCTTTGTTTCCAATTCAGATATGGATGGAAAAGTAACAAGAGAGCATGAGCAAGAACATTGAAACAATTTTTGTTCGGCGGGGGGCTGAGCCAGTTAATTTGCAGTCATTGGAAAACTTTTAATGTAGCACTCAGCTTGAGATGTGCTGCAGCTTTGTTAGTACTCTGCACCTTGGGCCAGACCTGAGCTGCTCAGGGCCCCTGCCTGGCGTGGCTGGGTGCTGAGGTAGGGTTAGACAGCAGCTTCTAAACTCAATTCTCTAAACCTGGGGCTAACAAGAGACCTCCAGCTGCTGTATGACCTAGATAGGTACCAGATGGAACAAATCCAGAGGGGCTTCTCTCAGCTCCTGTGATCAGCCATTAGTCTGTGCTTTTTGGTTTCGTATCTTGGCCTGCAGCTGATTTCTCTGTTTTGCAGAAAAGTGACAGCAGAATATTGCTGCCTACCTGGGGCCTTCTGTTGCACACATGCAATCCTCAGTGCTCCTGTTCCCTGAGACATCTCTGAGGGAGGCTGCTGCGTTAGTGGAGCCCCGGGCATGGAGGGCGTTCCTGTGTTGCTCTGCAGCGTTGTGTTCCTCTGCCTGCCTGCACACAGCGGTGTCAGGCTCTCCCACACACGGTGCCCCGGTAATGATACGAGGTTGTGACTGTCTGCAAACTCATGAATACTTGATATGGAAAGAGGGCAGAACTGCAGCCAAGGGGAGAGTGGGACTTGCCCAACCTAATTCAATATTTTCTTGCTGATTTTGCCATTTTTTAACATAAATAACTAAAACATTCAAGGACAGATGAACTTGGTTTTGAGAGCAGGGTTTGGAAGGTGCAGGAAAACTCAATGTATTCAAGTCAGCCGTGAATTTAGCCAGACTCTGATGGCAGTTCAATAACCTTCGAGTCCACTTATTTGCTGTGGTGCTAAAAATCCTCACTGTAGGGTATAGTTCTCCCTGCTTCTCTGGTCCTGTGTGCCTGACAAAAGGAGTCAGTACAAACCTGCCATGCTGCATTAAGTAGGAGAGCCTGGTGCAGAAAATGATCCATAGCTCTCTGTTCATTCTGTGACACAGAACCCTTATCCTTCTGCTTTGGCTTTCCAGCAGACCCTGAAGCAGCCATGCAGGCTTGGTTTTGTGTTATTCTCAGAGGGAAAACCTGGAAGCTTCTTGATAGGTCTGTGTGAGAAACCAAGCCTTGTATATAGCTTCTACGCTTTACAAGATTCAGTTTGGATGAGGAGTCAGAAAATCTGGTGCTATGTTCTTAACTTTTTTTAATGAAGCAAAAAAAACCTCAAATGAGAGATACTGATGAGAATGATTTTAAAACCTTCAGTTTTCCTCTGTTTTTTATCTATATTTTTGTGCTGTTTACAGTGAAAGGCTTGGCAATTAAAATGGACAGACAAGAGGCTGCCTCTAGATTGTACAAGGAGTTAGAATGATGTCTTTAAGAAAGAATTTTGAGTGTTATCTCCTGGTTGAAATTGGGCCAATTACAAAATTGTTACATGTAACAGTGTGCCTTGGCCAGAGAGCCATAAAATTATTCAGAACAGACCGGTTAAACACCACATAAATCATACTTTATTTCTGTGTTGCTTTTTCCTTCTTCTGTTTGGTTTACAACATGCAAACCTATATGTGTATGTTGCATATTTACACACCGTGTCCTAATGCAAGCTCACTTACCTCCGAGTGTTATGTGCAGTTATCCCTGCTACATTGGTTAATTACCAGAGTCTTATTTGGGCAACTGTTTCCTCCCTTAATATTTGCTCTCTTCAGTCACTCTTCCTTTATTTGATCCTTCAGGGGTTTATTGCAGTGTAATTATTTCCATGGTAACAGGCTGTAATTCCATAAACAGAAGATTGAGTTTGTTACATGATCAGGAAGCAGCTGGAGAACCATAAAAGGCTGATTTTTCAGCAATGCTGAAATCCTGCAACCCTCATTGATATATTAATGTAATCAGCTGAATTTCTTTCTCCCTTTGCAAATCCTCCCCTAAATAGAAAGGCACATAACACAGTGTTGAAATTCGAAGGTGTGTAAATTGAAATGTTAGGGGCAGAATTTTCCCCTATTCTTCTCAAGAATTGAAATGAAGGGGTTTTTGAATGTGTTTTGGAAAGAGAGGAGTTCTATGCTCTCATGACTATTAGCAGGGGCAGAGCACTAATTAATTGTAGATCTTCAGTGTATTGTGGGATGATGTTATTTTCGTTACTTTCCTCATTACCATCTAGTTATTCTCTGTATATTTTAATGGATTCACAGCAGTTAATGTTTTGAGAAGCGCATTCTGTCCTTTGGATAGTCTCTCAAAAACATTCACAGTAATTTCCTAGGTTTTCCCCTTAGAAAGAAGTGAAATTATGTGTGCCTATTTGTGTGTTTGTATAAAAAAAAGATAATTTAATACTTATATTGGCTAAGCTCAAGGAATTGAGAACAGCCTAAATCTCACATCCTCATTTTCTTCCTAATCAATGTGCTTCTAACACATGTCCTCTAGCTATGGAACCTCATCTGCCCTGCAGACTAACGAAATTCAAGCCTCTACTTTAAGAAACCATAAAAATAATTTCATTGGAAAGCCGAGAAATCTCAAGTAAAGGCCATTGTGCTTAGACCAGAGTATACCAGATATCTGAACTGCAGAAGAACAAAACCCCACAACCCTACAAACACAGCAAGCTCCACAAGCAATGGTTTACCACTCCACGGCAAAAGTAGATCAGACTGATCAGCATTTAATGCACATGCAGCCTATTTCAAATTCATGATAAATTTCAGGGTTTTTTTTCTAGCCCAGAGAGAAAAAAGAATGGACATGCTTTCTGTAGAGTCAAAAGATACTTGTATGACCCAGTAGGTGAGGAAGGACATGCAATTGCTACTGCAGAGATCTGTAGCTTCCAAGCAGGAGAATTATGGTGGGAAGCCCAAGCTCAGAGAAACAACGTGGTTCAAGGAAATAGCAGATTCTTTAGTAAAACATTCAGCAGGCTTTGAATGCTGTCTCGTGTTTCTGAGGTGGTACATCAGTGATCACATAATTTTCTGAATTTACAGCCTGTGGTATCCCCTACCATAGGAAGGCAGTAGGGTGCTTGGTGCTCTCTATCATTTTGCTGGACTAAGCAGGCAGACTGTGGCTGGGTGATGGCACAGCTGGGAACCCTGACACCAAATCAGGCTTCTAGTGCTCCTTGGAATAGTTCCCTTGTAAACAGTGGGGATGGCTCACAAGTGGGGGTTGCTGGGGATTCTGTAACTGTTAAAGCAATGGTGAACAAGCTTGGAGAAAGGAATCTGGCTCCAGAAGTAGTCTATTTGCTCTCATTACCGTTATTTCTAAAGCACTTTTCTTTGGAGATATAAAAGTGGAGCCCAAGAGCCCATAAAACTCCTATACCCAGTGGGTGGCTCAGCTCCTCTGTCCTGGTTAGCAGAGGCAGCGTGAGGCCCAGGTCTCCTTGGTGTATCTCTGTTTGTTCCGAGCACCAGGCACAGCGTGGAGCTCTGAGCTGGTAGGATTGGAAGCCAGCGTGGCCTGAGCTCTGCACACGGCTGGGATTCCCCTCCCGTCCCCACTGGCTGTGGTGCTCCTCTCTGTCCCCAGGCATCCTGGCAGTGTCTGTGTTCCCTGGCAGCATCCAGCCGTGGCAGTGACGATGTGACAATGCCCTGCTGACCCTGGGGCAGCACCAAGGCCGAGGGCAGCCTTGGTGCCCCATGGCTCAGCTCGAGGTAGCGCTCCAGCACGCTGTGTATGAGATCAGGAGTGCTGCTGGCAGAGCCTCGCAATTCTTGCAGGTGAGAGCTTGAGTTTCCTATTGCTCTCTAGGGCATTGCTTTACACTTTCATTGCTGTTATAGAATTGACTGTGCAAGTAGCAGACAAATACAAAGCAAGATTTGGTCTTATTTTTGATTGTGTGTTTATATGTGCAAACTTGAGTTGCTATTGGTTCTGGCTTTAGGTCTCCCAGGAAAATTTTTGCTGTGATCCCTTTGTGCTGCAAATTTGAGAGACCTGATTTTGCATTTTCTGACCTGGCATTTGTCTGGAGTAAGGAGCAATATCCAGAAGCCGGTTTACTGGTCTCAGAGCAGTATAGGTGTAGGTTTAGAGGAACTCCATGTGAGATACTAATTAATGGACCAGCTTCAGGTAAAAAGAACTTCAAGAGTCTGTGTTGTTCTCTCATGCTACAGAGTTGTTTTGGGTGAAAAATGGTGGAATATTAAAGCTGATAAATCATTGATCTGAAGAGTAGGGGTGGAGAAGACCTGGTGAATTATTCAGTAAGTTTTCCTAATAAAGCAGCTCTTGTTTCTAAAATACTTCCATTTATACTCTCCAATCTAGACTAATTTTGATGTCCATTGCTTCCTAAGGGTAATTTTTTGCAGCCTGCCGCAGTCTCTCCAAGAAGAGAAAAGTACTTTTGTGGTCAAGGCACAAGACTGGAGCTCAAGAGATTTAATTTTTGTTTCCTGACTCTGCATTGGGCTTTGTGACTGGGCTCAGAAGCCTGCTGCTGAACAGGAAACATGAGGTTCTCTTGCCTCCTTCTCACCTACATTTCGAATTGGTTTAGTCAGGACCTGTCTCTTCCTTTTATATTTAGTTGACTTTTTCTTTTTTTCTTTGGGTTTCTGTTTCATTTGGAAATATAATGTATTAACAAAGCATTTTGCAGAAAAAATTAATACTTGAGAGGCATTTTAAAGCAGGAATCATTTTGTTATAATCAGACCTCAGTAGTGATAACTCCCTGCTTGCAAAGCAGACAACACTAGTTTCCTACAAGTATTAGGGTAAATAATTTTCGGTACCTTTAACTTTGATCTTGCCATAGGTTCTGCAGTTTAAAAGTGCAAGACCAATACATAGCCTAGAAGAGCTAACCCTCTCACTGTGAATGTGATTCTGCAGGCGGCAAAGGCTTTCTGTGTGGCAGAAATTCTGTCTTCACAGTGCCAGATTTTCTCCCTGAGGTGCTTATTTTTTTTCTGCACACTCGTTTTTGATGTTATTTTGTGCTAAGAAGCTACTGAGTTTTATGATCAGATTGTACAGTCAAGCCCAGCTTTATGGGAGCACAGGTTTAAGGGAAGGTTTGCATGGGAGTCGTTTCTTGGAGTAAAATCCATGGTTGGATGTGAAAAGGTCTTCTTTTCTAGAGAAAAACCTGAATTAAGGCATTTATGCTGAAGTTGAATTGTTTTAAAATTATATGTGTGGATGTCTATCTGTTCAGTGCTGAAGGTTAAAATTGCCAGATTGTTTAATACTGCTGTGATTTTTTAGCTTGAACTATATTTGAACGTGTGCTTTATGCATATACAGAAGAGTTCTGTACTGTGTGTAGTGCTGCACCAACAATATGTTATACTGATGGTTTCAAAGGAGTTTATACATCTACTGGCTTGAACTTTATAAAAAAGATCCATTGTTTCAAAAGAAGAAAGAGGGCAATTCCTCAAGACACGTCTACAAATCAGCTATTTGTTTTGTGGGGCAGGGTTGCAATGGGTAAGTTGTGCCTCTGAGAAACACATTAATAAACCTTTGGCACAGGAAACCTTGAGAGAGGCAAAGATAAAAATTGTCTGCTTACCGGAAAAGTTTTTGGTTTTTTTTCTCCTTGCTCCATCTGATAAGCTCATAAATGAACAGAAGTAGTGAAGTTGTCTCAGAACAGGAGTAGTATTTTTTATCTAGCAGTTATGGTAGAGATCAATTAATACAAGCTGTGTTGTTTGCAATGTTTTCTCTAAAGTCCTAAATAAAGGAGAGCAGCTAGGATATTCAGATTCCTCTCAGGAAAGAGGACATGGAATGCTTTTAAAACAAAAGCTGCCACTGGTTATATGGGATCAGTACTCCTGGGAAATTATTCCATACTTTTCAAGATACTTTACCATGAAATGCAGTAGGTGCAAACCTTGCAGGCGAATACTGATATGGCCAGTCAGGTCTCAGCAGATGGTATTCTAATGCTGTATCCAGAAAAATACAACACAGATGTGGTGTTGACAGGAACACGGAAACGTACAGAATAAGAACCACAATGAAATACATTCGCATTTATAACCTGAGACATAATCTGATAGACTGTGAAAGAGCAATGCTTTTGAGAGTTGTTGAAGGAAAACACTATTAGCTTAAATTTCCTCCCCTCTTTGAAGTTAGACCGTTAGGCCAACGCTGGGGATTTGTATAAATTACGTTTTCAAATTTGATATAGAATATTAGCTTTCATGGTGAGATTCGATCCGTTCCTTGCCTTCAGTCTGGATTGTCAACACTTGTGAGTGTGGGCTGGCACTGACACTGCCTGCTGTCAACAGCCCCACTCCGCTGCCTCCTGCAGTTTCCTCCCTTCAGCCTGAGATGTCAGAAACACTTTATTGATTGTGCATTGGGAAACTTAATCTGGTTAAATGGATACGTCCTCGCGCAGAACAAGTGGTAGCTGAAGGTGAGGGTAGCTGAGCTGATGCTAGTAGAGAGAGATGGAGGAAAAGAGGAAGCAAAGCCTGCCTGTTCAGATAGGACCAGGGGGTTTTTTTAACTCTTATGGGAACACTGGAGTAAAACTACTCAAGAAAATAGTGCCCTGTCTTTATGTTTTCAAATGAGAAAAGATGCCCTTTAGAAGCTACACTGTGATGCACAATTTTTTCCTATCTATATTTGGGTGAGAGGATGAAATCTAGGGGATGTAATATACAGGGATTGGTACAAGCTTCTGACCCTTTACGGCCTTGCAGTCTGGATTCTTTAAAATAAATCCACTGTCCATCTTGGCCATGGTCTTTGTGGCAGAGTCTCCTTTTGTAAAGAACAGTTTCAACAAGTTTGCAAGAAATAAAACATAAGAATTGGTGCATAAAAGGTGTTTCTACAAATTCCTTATTATGAACCTCTAAAATGCCTATAATATTTGAGTGCTCTGTGTATAAAAGCAGAAGGAAAAGACCAAACCACACTAAGCCAGGTAGTGTAAATACCTATTAAAATGTATTCAGGTAGCATCTAATCAAGTGCCCTTTGTAGTCCTATAGGTGGTTCTTGCTCTTGATGGTTCACCAAAGGTAGCCTGTTTTGTAAAGAGCTCTCAGGCTTTTGTTTTTGGTGTTCATAAAATCACTCTATCAACACAGTAACTGTAGATTTTTGTGTCGTTTGTGTCATGAAAATTGAACCAGAAATTTAATCCCTTTCAATTGCCTATGTGAGCAGAATAGGCTCGGCAGCACTGAGTGGTGTGCTCTGAGTATGCAGGCTCCCTGAAACTCCTGCCTCACACAGTAGGAGCAGAAAATCCCTGGATTCTTTGAAGGAGTTCCCATGAAGTCTCTCTACATGCCCAACACTCAACATTCCCTGTGCACAAAGCCCTGCTAATCACGTAATATCACTGGTTACTGGTTTTGCCCCATCTCTTTTTCCATGCTCTTCATTCATCCCTTGCTGTGTGAAGCAAGAACATGTAACAATTAAAAAGGGATTATAATACTGGAATTCTGGGAAGACTGAATTAATAATTTTTTTTTTTTTGAGACAGTGAATCTTTAAAGATTGTGTAATCCGCAGCGTACAAACCCCTTTATTTTTTTGCCCCAGCATTTCACCAGATTTGGTCAAATCTGAAGATTTCCTTGAACCTCGGCACAACGTTTTATTCTGAATTGCAATTTTCAATCTTAATGTTTTCTAAATTACAGATTTCCTGTCTTTTAATCTCTGTTTACATGGGATTTGAGGCAGTGTTTACATCTTGGCTTGTTCTTGGTGGCTGTTGCAGGTAACGGCAAACGCGTGCAGTGGCTGCGGGGGAAGGACGGTGAGGTCTGGGTCTGGGTGATGGGAGAAGCCCCGGGTGACAAACCCTACGAGCAGATCTCAGAGGAGCTCATAGCAGAGCGGGCCAGGCAGCAGGCACAGAAGGAGGCAGAAGAGCTATGGTGAGGATTTAAAGAATCTGGATTCAGGGCCCGCTTGGTATAATGGGGGACATGACCTTGTAGAAAGGTGGCAGGTAATGGTGGGTGAAACTGGTACGTATGTTGTGTGAACATTTGCTTCCACTTGTTTTGTTAGTTTTTCAGCATGTTAAAAATGTAGTTTTGTGTTTATTGAGTATTGAAAACCAAAAACCCTTGTTCACAAAAAAAGTGGAGCCAACTTTTTTCTCTTTTGGGAATTTAGCTAAACCGTTGACTAGCCTGTAAATAAAGAAAAATGAAGCAGTCTGGTTTTGAGATGATTAAATTAAATATGTTTATTATATCACAGTTCTGAGCCCACAATGGGGATTTGGTACATAAAATCCTTTTTGAAATTGGCTTTATTTGCATTTTGCTTGTATTAATTCTTATTCCAGCAGTTCGAAAACTGATTATACAAAGTGCCATGCTGGTGTTTTTAGCAGGGCCTTTTCTGGGTTTGGGGGAGATTCAAAAGTGTTTTAATGCTTGACACTGCCAGGAATTGGGCCACCTGCCTCACACACTTGCCTTTGTAGTGCGGCACTGAAAAGCGACTGTTTAAATATCAGGTTATTCTACATTATCCTTTTTCATATGAGTTTCTTCTTGCTTCAAGTGATTGCATATTTAAGCAGGGATTAAAACCTTCAACTTGTGCTCTGAATTCTTTTTACATTGTCAGTGCTAATAAACAATCTAGCATAAGAATTTGGGAGACATTTATACTGAAATTTGATAGACACTAAATTTCCAATCATGCTTTGCTAGACTGATAGAAAAATATAAGTTATGACTTAAAGACATCCAAGAAGTACTTCTCGAACTTAGAAGGTGCTATTTTAATTAGTAATTTATCAAAAATTGTAAATTGTCTGCTTTCTGGATAGTTTCTTCAAATTGGTTTTGTGGTAGGTCTTTTGTTAAGTGCATTCTAATTCTTTGCTTGCATCCTTCCATGAAGTCTTATGCTAACTGTTTTTTGCAACCAGTCAGTAAGTATTGATCCTCAATTTAAGAAAATTAGTGCATTAAATTTTTATTTTCCCATCCTTTTCTGAAGGAGACAAAAGGAAGCTGAAATAACTAAGAAATTCCGTGATGCTATGGCTCAAGAAAAAGCCAGAATAGTGGCAGAAAAATGGAAAATAGAAATGGAGGATCGGAAAGCAGCCAAACTGGAGGAAGAAAAAATTCAGGAGGAACTGAAGGTCTGCCTAGAGCAATTCAGGTTTTTTAATAGTGTTTTCATACAGATTCACAGTTCTTGTCACCTTTGGTGCATGTTTATTAATAAGCTTTAAAATCCAGAGTTGTAATTTTTCGTTCCGGAATATACGGATAGCTACATGGTGTTCACCAGAACAGCTGGGTGAGCGATGAGAAAAAATTACAGGTCTCATTCAGAAGTGCCAGAACAATCAAACTGGTTATTCAGCTCACACATTAACAGAATTGTTCAGTCAGCTGTGCTGGGTGAATCATACTGGGAAAAAAAATGTACAATTGGGAAAGATCTCATTTTAAGTTAGTTTGCTTGAATGTATTCTGTGTATTTTGGATGAGCGTGTTCACATAATGAACTTCAAAATTGTGTCACTACTTCCTTCAAAATAATAAGGGGTGGATCCTTCCTCTACTCAACATATGGGAAAAATCCAGTTGGCTTTGCTGGGAGAAGTTCATTTGCCTGATTTTTATTGACTTCATAATGAACTTTCTATGAGCTCAGTTACGGTATTTTAATGTTTGTTTGAAATCATATTTTTTTCACATTTTCTTGTTGAAAATAACAAGTTAAAAACGAAATAGGAAAAACCTCTGTCCTCGCTTTTCGCACTACCTGATGAAGATAAAAACTTGTTTAAAAATGAGGAAGTAAAATATAATGAATTCAGTGTGCAGAGAAGTCATGACTGAGACAGTCAGTCCCAGTCTGAGCCTGGGATTGGGGAGGCTGAGTTTCCATGGAGAAAGCCTGTAGGAAATATGACTGCTAGGATCCAGTAACTTCCATCTACACGCCTCTTCCCTGCTGACAGCTTGCTGTGTCTCTTTTTCCTTTCCTGGTACAGTCATTTAAGGTGTGGAAGGCAGGGATAGACTTTCCCCTTGTCCCTTTGTGACAGGAGGAATGCTGAAAACTTGGTGTTAAGTTCATGTGGTTTGATTGCAAACAGCAAATTGTCGCTCTGCAGGCTGTGGGTCTGGGCTTTGGGGTGGTTGTGGAGCACAAAGCCAGGGCAGTTCCTGCAGAGGAGGCTGCACAGAGTTGCTGATTTACCTTTGCACAATTAATTTGAATTCACAGGGGAGAATGGGGCCTTTGAAATTCAATGTCAATGAGTAATGAAAGTATACCTTTCAAGTGCTTTATTAATGTATGAATAATGAGCAGAGCAACTAATTAAACACTCTCTCCTCTGCTCTCTGGAAAGCAAAGCCCTCTCGAACAAAGGTGGATACAGTGTTCACTTATATCTCTGTGGCTGATTTACAGGGCACTTGGTGGGGTAAATGTCCACAAGCTCGCTGTTACTGTTCTGTTTCAAAGATACTTTTTCAAGNGTCAATGAGTAATGAAAGTATACCTTTCAAGTGCTTTATTAATGTATGAATAATGAGCAGAGCAACTAATTAAACACTCTCTCCTCTGCTCTCTGGAAAGCAAAGCCCTCTCGAACAAAGGTGGATACAGTGTTCACTTATACCTCTGTGGCTGATTTACAGGGCACTTGGTGGGGTAAATGTCCACAAGCTCGCTGTTACTGTTCTGTTTCAAAGATACTTTTTCAAGAGAGATGGAGGAAAAGAGCAGGGTGAGCAACTTCTGAGACTTTCAGTGGCCAGTATTCATAGTTTTCTACTGAGGAAAACTAGTTGTTCAGTTGGTGATACAATTAACAGGAGCGGCACCAAATTCTGCTCATTTTCATATTGATGGAAAGGTAATGTCACAGTGATCTGTGTTTCCACTGTTTCCCAGGACATCAGCAGGTTTCCTCCACCCAGCTGGGTGCCTGGTAGGAGCAAGGAACACTGCTGTAAGAGGGATGAGAATATAGTTCTCATCAAAGAGAATTCAAAGTTTCTGCTTTGAATTTCAAATAATTGACTTCAGCCAGGATTTATCTCTGTTCATAAAGCTGCCAACATATTTATTCTGTCAAGGAAACAGAAACCCTTCCTTTCCCAATGGTTTATCCTAAATCAAGCATTTGAAGACAGTATTTGCAAAAATTTAAATAAATGGACCAAAATTTTTAAAACAAAACCCAGCAGAAAGGAACTCTTTGGCTTAAAGAATGGATTTGGAAACAAGATA
>VZRR01010087.1:183893-264159 GCA_013398015.1 Oreocharis arfaki
ATTTACAAGTCCCTTGGTGGGGTAAATGTCCACAAGCTCGTTGTTACTGTTCTGTTTCAAAGATACTTTTTCAAAGAGCAGGGTGAGCAACTTCTGAGACTTTCAGTGGCCAGTATTCATAGTTTTCTACTGAGGAAAGCTAGTTGTTCAGTTGGTGATACAATTAACAGGAGCAGCACCAAATTCTGCTCATTTTCATATTGATGGAAAGGTAATGTCACAGTGATCTGTGTTTCCACTGTTTCCCAGGACATCAGCAGGTTTCCTCCACCCAGCTGGGTGCCTGGTAGGAGCAAGGAACACTGCTGTAAGAGGGATGAGAATATAGTTCTCATCAAAGAGAATTCAAAGTTTCTGCTTTGAATTTCAAATAATTGACTTCAGCCAGGATTTATCTCTGTTCATAAAGCTGCCAACATATTTATTCTGTCAAGGAAACAGAAACCCTTCCTTTCCCAATGGTTTATCCTAAATCAAGCATTTGAAGACAGTATTTGCAAAAATTTAAATAAATGGACCAAAATTTTTAAAACAAAACCCAGCAGAAAGGAACTCTTTGGCTTAAAGAATGGATTTGGAAACAAGATANGAGAATGGGGCCTTTGAAATTCAATGTCAATGAGTAATGAAAGTATACCTTTCAAGTGCTTTATTAATGTATGAATAATGAGCAGAGCAACTAATTAAACACTCTCTCCTCTGCTCTCTGGAAAGCAAAGCCCTCTCGAACAAAGGTGGATACAGTGTTCACTTATATCTCTGTGGCTGATTTACAGGGCACTTGGTGGGGTAAATGTCCACAAGCTCGCTGTTACTGTTCTGTTTCAAAGATACTTTTTCAAAGAGCAGGGTGAGCAACTTCTGAGACTTTCAGTGGCCAGTATTCATAGTTTTCTACTGAGGAAAACTAGTTGTTCAGTTGGTGATACAATTAACAGGAGCGGCACCAAATTCTGCTCATTTTCATATTGATGGAAAGGTAATGTCACAGTGATCTGTGTTTCCACTGTTTCCCAGGACATGAGCAGGTTTCCTCCACCCAGCTGGGTGCCTGGTAGGAGCAAGGAACACTGCTGTAAGAGGGATGAGAATATGGTTCAGTTTCTGCTTTGAATTTCAAATAATTGACTTCAGCCAGGATTTATCTCTGTTCATAAAGCTGCCAACATATTTATTCTGTCAAGGAAACAGAAACCCTTCCTTTCCCAATGGTTTATCCTAAATCAAGCATTTGAAGACAGTATTTGCAAAAATTTAAATAAATGGACCAAAATTTTTAAAACAAAACCCAGCAGAAAGGAACTCTTTGGCTTAAAGAATGGATTTGGAAACAAGATATGATGCAGTGATTTTTTAAAAAATGCCCTTTATTGAGTGTTCTCCTAGCATTTCCTGTACTAATCCAACAACAGAGTCTAATTCCACTTTCAGCATTGGCTCTTCCATTAGGTCTATAATCTGAGATCTGTCAGGAGAGACTTGGACTGACATAGGGTTCCACCAGCAGAGATCCAAATGCAGAGATCCAAATTCCACCAAATTCCTGGTGCTTTGGCAGTTTGCCTTTGCTACTCAGAAAAGCAGCTTATCTGTTACTTGCTCTGGAAAGATCAGATCTTGTACATTGTGCTGTAGGACTACTTCAAAACAGTGAAGGCATTTCAAAGGCAGGTGAATCTCACAGGCTGTTGTGGGGGAGTTGGTAACTTTGCTGTCCACTGGCTTATTAAAGCTCACTTGGCTTTCCTTCTCCTTCCCATTTTGCTCTTTATAATGACCCTGTACAGTGGAAGAAGTACATGAAATATTTACCAGCTGAATGAGTGGATAGGCACCTAGACAGGAAAAGAAAGTTGTGTTTCTGGCATCCACATCCAACTGCAAGAAGTGAATAGAAATAAGGTATTGGGAAAAGATGAGTTAATGGATCTACTGATGTATGACTGAAGTAATTGAAAGAATGAAGAAAAGGGTGTGCAATTTGATGCAGATTGGTAGGCAAGCCCACTTTAACAGCTTTAAAATATTTAATGCAATGGTACTCATCCTTCTGTGATGATGACCAGACCATGTTTAAAGAGATCCCCAGACTGATGTATGGAGAGTTCAGTCTCTGCTAGTGCTTCATCCTCCTGAAGCAGTTTGACTTGGGAAGTTGAAACTCTCTCCTTTCTGCTGACATGTTTAATTTCTAACCATACTGTGTCACAAACAATCCTTTTTAAGATGCTTTTATTCCTTTTGACCTATCAAGGGACGTTAGGGCTGTCTGCATTAGATAAATGATATCTCACATATCGAAGTGAATGATGATCCCTATTTCCTTTTCCAACACTATTAGAAAAGTATTGCTTTCCTTGGTGTTTCTTAAGCAGAAATGCCTTTAATTTATGATGCTGGAATATAAACGTTGACTACTCTATTTTTGCAGTTTAAGGACAGCTATTCTTTTATGTACCTATTGCAAAGGACAAATAAGAGAGCCAATTACTATCATTAATCTTTTTGCTAATTCACAAAGGCTGTGAGATCATAGGCATAATTTTCTACGGTTATCAGTAACTGTCATTAAGAATCTGAACAATGTGCAGAGCTAAGGCAAATTAAAGATGTGAGTGTCATCCAGCCAGGGGTGGGTATCCTTCAGCTACATTTAGAAATAAAAGAGATCTTCTCTCATTTCACTCTTCATGTGGTATACACAAAGCAAGTGAATATTATTTGTAAAGTACTGTCCTTACGACAACATCAGATACCTGCCAAATTTAATAATATAAGCACAGTTGACAGTAGAGCTAGATTGCTTCTTAAAAATTCCCTGGGAGATGAAATGTGTCTCATCAAAGAAGACAGGTTGAGAATCAACCTTCAGAGAACAGAACAATTAGTGCTTCAGTTCAGGAAATATCTAATTAACCTTATGCTCGATAGAAAGAATACACTTTCTATTGAGCTTGGATGAGCTTTCAACACATGTCTGAATGCTTTACTGTGCCCCCAAGTGCTGTGGACCTGATTCTTCAGAAAATTGATGCCAGATGTAGAGTTTAGGAGTACAGTGAAATGTCACCATTGCCATTTGGAGTACTGTGGGCTTCTTATAGCAGTGAGCATTCTGTCTTGGTCTGAAAAAAACTCCTGTCTCCAAGTAAACGTCAAGCACTTGAGTGGGACTGTTATCTCTAAGTGCAAATAAGCTGTAAGTTCAGCTCTGTGCTTTGCTGTGCCAAGAAAATATTGAACTCTTTCCCAAAGACAGCATATTTAGAATCTAGGAACATGACAACAGCTTCTTGCTGGGGTTTGGCACCCAATTCATTCTGAAAATGCCTTAGATGGGTTATTTCAATGGCAATTACAATAATTCAGTAATACTTAATTTTGTTTTCTTTTGTGTGGCCACAGTTCAGTAATTTTTTTTTTCCTATGCAGTTTTCTCTTGAACAATGTGGGAAATGAGGCAGCTGTTAGTTTTGGTCAGGAACTGGGTCTTCAGGTTTTCTCTATCCTACTTTTGAGTAACTGTGATATTATTTTAAAGAAAAATCTCTTCCTCAGTGACATCAGTAATGATTGTGGTGCTGAAGCCACTGTCTTTATTCTGGATTTCTGGTAAAAACAGTCAAAGCTCAGGTGTTTTCCATGGGTAAATGGGAAAATCTGAGCCACTAATGAGGGTAGCTTGCATGTTGGGAATTCAAGCTATAAAGAGTCTCTAAGATCCAGAGACAAACTTTAAGTTGATGGCCACTGGATCTATGGCAAGTTACTTGAGCAGAGTCTGTTCCAGCATGTGCAGTAAATGTCAGCTCTCTCCCAGCCAGGAATGATCCTTAGCTTTATTTTCCAGCTCATGGAAAACAAGATCTTTGTGAATTGGAGTGTGTTATTACCTCCTTGCATGTGTGAATAGCATGTCCTGGGACACATCCATGGCTGAAACAGCAGCTTCTGCATAAAGCATGGCTGGAATCTTGTAGCTCCTGCATAAGGCATGAGTGCCTTTCGTACATTTGTCTCTGTGCAAATACATGCATAGTGAAGTGATGCAAACCCTGTGTTCCTTTTGAGACACTGGGAGTAGAGAAGAAAATAATGCCTCTGCAAATGCTTTCTTTTCTGATGCAAGCGAGAGAATTTTCTCAGAAAAAGGCTGGGAAGGAGTTGGACATATTTCTGCCATACTCAGAGCTCTGTTGGCACCTGTCAGGTGGCTTTGCAGAGAAGTCTGATCTCTGAACTCAGCTGGCTGTGTCGGCCTTGCTGAGAGCAGCCTGTCCTGCAGCTGGGGACCCTGAGGTTTCCACATTTCCTTCTTCAGAGCAGGGAGTCCCTAAGGGCTCTCAGCTGTGTGCTAGGTGGCAGGAATGGCTTCCCTGGCCCAGGTGGTTGTTGAGTGGGCTCAGGAGGTTTGCTGCCGCTGTAGTGCAGCCAGCTGGCTGCAGCTTTCAGGGCTGCCAAAGACCCTTCCTGCTAGCCTGAAGCACTGAGAGATTTCCAGGCATTATTTGCTTCAGAGAGGGCTGTTGTAACGAGTACATCTTGTGGGTTTTGCCCTGAGCAGGATGGTGGTCATTCAGCTGCCCTGCATCCTGTAAGACTCCCCAGAAAGACCCCAAGAGCTGTGGCAGCCAGAAGCCCAGTTTTCCTCTGTAAAAAAAACCCATTGCTCCATTTTTCCTTTTCCCCAGTGTATTTTTAAAATCTTTCTGCAGCAAAAAGTAAATGCTGACCTAATCTCCTTTCATCTGTCTTGGACTGCAACATTAGAACTTAACCCTGGCTAATATTAAATAATATTTAGAGCTCCCATAGTAAAGCTGTCGAACACGGTGAGATGCTCATAGACAGAAACAATTTTGTGGTAAATTCTCAACTGCCAGAGGATAGATAAGGTCATTTAACATGTTCAGATTCTCCAGAGGAGCTAAGGCTGGAGAGGATTGCTGCTGCCTGTTGAATTGCCATTGAATTTTTGGCAGTTTGGTATTTCTCAACAATTTGCAACTCTGTACTGAATTGTCACCTTGCTAATTATTCTGGAAGAGCTGAAAGGGACAGGCACAGAGTACAATCCCTCTCAGCTGTCAGGCAGAAGGTGGTGTTTGTAGGTACTACAGCTCTTTACTCCCAGCTCTGATGTGCAGGACTGGGTTCACGGGGAGAAGCAGACAAACTGCTTGCTGTATTCTTCCAGTGGAGTAAATGTGAAAGTTCAATTGCTGCTCATTCTGAATACAAATATGCACTGTTTGGTCACGCTTGGCAAAAAGATGAGTGTTCTTTCCTGTGTCATACTAGCAAGGATTGTTTCTTCTCACACACACCTTTAAGGAGTTTATGCACACAGGTCCATGCACTGATTTAATACATGGAAGTTAAAACTTTTCTTTCTGTAGAAAAGAAAATTATGTGGAAAGGTTTTGATGAATGCAGAATCAAGTGCCAGTGTTAAGCTTTTGTTGTTGTCTCTTCTTTGACTTAAATCTCCTTGTCAGTTAAAAAGGTAGGATTTTCTTAGTTGACATTGTTGCCTTCCATTAAGAACTCAAACTCTGCTTCAGTCCTGGTTTTTGGTGCATGTGTGTGGGGGCTTTTTGTTTGTTTTTCACTAGAAATGCTTCAAAACCAGCTACATTAAAAAACAAGCCCAAACCTACAACAAAAGTCTTGTGTTGTAAGGGAAACTGCTGTGAGATTGATTTTTCCCCCTCCTCTATTTTAAGTTTACCTTGTGGTTTAAGATCTTGAATAGAACACATTCTGATAACCCAGGATTGCTTCTGTGTCTGTCCATCTTCCTGAAAGATAGCCTAGATGTATTGAATTTTTTTAGGTAGTGAAGCTAAGTGAATAAATACTCTCCTCGTAAGAATAAAGAACAGCTGCTCTCATATTTTTTTCAAGAAGAGAACAGAGCCATTTACTAGCAGCTAAAATGTGCAATTCCAATTCTATAGAGACATTGAAAATGATTATTTTTTTTCCTGAGGAAGCTGCCACTCTTTGAACTTAATATTGTCTAAAAGCATTGACTTTTCAAAAATACTGAACTGTCCACTCAGCTCATGTTTTTAGGAGCCAGGAAATAGCAATGAGAGGATGATGTTAGAAATAATCCAGGATACTGGCATTAGAATTGACTGAAGAACAATACCAGGCTTTTCTTTCTCAGAAATAATGAGAGCAGCCTAATGTATTGTTCACAGAATCATAGAATATTAAGGGTCGGACTCGTAACCTTCACCCTAGGGATTTCATAGGATTAACATTTTGCAGCAGTCTACTTTGGGTTTCCCTTACTTGTAGTTTAGGTCAGGTAACTAGGATAGTGAGTCAGGGTGATTATACTCAGTAATTTATAACAAAATTCTTACCTCTAAGTTTGTTACCCATAAGGGTATACTGTTGGTTCCATTATAAAATTAAATAAAAACTGTCCTTATTTGTAATTCAAGTTATTTCAATAAAATGAATAGCACTTAATGAAGTTCAGTTTGGGGTTTTTTGTGGGCTTCAATTAAATTATATGATTCAAATCTGCTTTTTCATGAAAGGATTTGGGAAAATTCATTGGAAAACAGATACAGATTCCTAGTTCTGCATTAGTTGAGCTCCTGTGTTGTTGATAATATGAGAGAGGCCAGCTGTGGAAGCAATCTTTATCAGATTTTCATCTCTTTTAAGGCTTTCTTGGAAGGGAACTTTTTTGGTGTGTTACCCTTAGCTACGTTTTGCAAAGTGACTGTTGAGTGCTGAAGGATCTGCCTTTTCCTCCAGAATGTAGCAATCTTGATTTTTGGAGAGTATTATTCCCTGTGTTGGTTATGATGACACATTGGGACAGTTGCTAAATGAAGAACAGCAGCAAATCAATTACAGAATTCTGAGGTTCTGTGGATGATGTGCTTAGTGCTTGCAGGCAGCAGTATCTTCAGTGGGGGTACACGTAGACTTAAACCAAGCTTTGCTTGTGGGCTGGAGGGTAGCACAGGCTTTGGTGCCACGTGACAAAGTGTTTTCTGTATAGTTTTCAGATCTTAGAGGCTTATATGTGCCTCAATCCTGTGATACCTGTGGTCTACAACCCTACCCTCCTCAGAAATTCCAAAGAGGTGGGAGAATTCGATGGTGCCTGCTGTGATAGGTGAGAAGCCCAAAGTTAGAAGAGACAGTGATTTGTCCAAAGTAATGTAGCTACTCTGTGACAGGAAGCCACTGAAGCAGTGTCTCAACTTTTGGCACATTCTTCTTTCTTAGTCACTTCTGGCTTACTTCGTTTTCTCTAGAAAAGGGAAGAAGAGGAAAGACAGAAGGGTGAGGAACTAATCAGGCAGCAGGAAGAAATCCGGGCGAAGGAGCTGTATCTGAGCCTCAAGCAAGCCCAGCAGCACAGTCAGCACAGCGACGATGACCAGGAGTGGGAAGAACAGTGTGAGTAAAATTACCTTCACAGCACTGATGTGCTTCTGAAAGCAGATGAAAGGGCACTTGCAGAATGGAGAAGGTGTGGCCAAAAATTCCCTTCCACCTAGAGAAATACAAACTGCAGTATTATTTTGGTGGAAATTGCCATCTTAAGATTACAAACAGAAGTTTCTTATTTCTTTCTGAATTTGTGTCAATGCCTTATAGAAAATTTTTCATATACAATGACTGAGATACTTAAATTTTGTCTAATGTACTTAATTAACAGTTTTGGCTTAGTAATAATAATTCAGGACAGTCATTTTGACAGCTTGTCCTCAGCTATCTCTGAAGAGGTAAAATCTGTCTTCATCAGTATTTTAATTGCTTCCATATGGTAGTGGAGTGAAGCTATGATATCAGTGCTGAAACTCACTTCATTCCAAAAGATTACAGTAAATCATACTTAGATTTTTGCTCTAAAACACCACTTGATGATGATGATGATGATCTCACTCTATGGAAGTGCTGTTCCTTTTTAGATAGCCTGAAATTCTTTATGAATATCATAATTGTGATTAATTTCAGTTTTGTAGGTGATTTTTAAAAGCCAACAAGGAACAGAACAACTATATTATTATGTAGATGTATACATTTATACTGTAGATAAGTAAAGGTCCACATTATGAATAAATTTCAAAATATACTTTGAGTTTATTTTATGGTTTTGGTCATCACTTCATTAATTCCTGAGGACTAATTACTGAGGTGCTATTACCTGGAATTGATTTGCTAATGAATCATTCTGTACAAGATGAATTAAATCTATGTGATACACTGTGCCATTTTCCAAGCTCATAACAGGGTATGTTAATTTTGATCGATAAAACCTCTGTATATTACTCTGTCGATAAAGATAGGGTAATTATTTCCTGGAGAATCATCTAAATCCAGGTGTACATGCTCATATGGAAAGAAAAACTAACTTTCTGTATTTTGGGTATGTAACAGCAGAATGAGTTGAGGAAAAAGTAGCCTTTTAGTTTTGCAGAAAATCAGCATCGGCTGATAACCCAGCATAGAGGATGGTATTATGTACTTTAGGATTTCTTTGATGGTATATAAGGAAAGAAAATACATTTCAACCGTGTTGTTAAAAGAAAAAAATGAATCCAGCTTACCTTTACACTGAAATTGGCAATAAAACAAAATATTGCAAACGCTACTAAAACTATCATTTTCTTCTTATTGAATTAATGAGGTGACTGATGTTTTAAGTTGTTCTTCTGTTTTCCTGAGGAATGCTGTTTGTGCAGGGATAGGCATCAAAACTGCAATAGAATAATTGTGGGAGAAGAGAGAGAGAAAAAGGAATGAGCTACGAAAGGTTTTGACCATGGGTGCTATGATGGCATTTTTGGGCTGTCGAAACAGCTGTGACTGCATCACATGCTGGTGGGGAGAGTCTGCCACCAACACTTTTTTCTTGTGAAGCCTTGGGATATTCTGTAGGCTCTGAAGGAATTCGATCACCTCCAGTCTGTGTGCCTCAATAGCTGCAGGGCTGTCCCCTTGTCCAAAGGGTGGCCAAGAGCAGCTCAGATGACCCCAAGCTGCTGAGCCTGGTCACCAGCAGTAACGCTGCTGAGGCAGAGCAAAGGCTCAGCACCTTCTCTCTCACTGCTGGGTTTGCAGCCTGCTATAAATCCTGTGCTGCCAGAGTTATGCTGTTAGCAGTAATTGATTTAGCATTAAACTAACTGCAGACTAATGACTAGAGTGTATCATATCCTTGTTTATCCTCTTGTGCTTATCTCAGTGTCTCAATTTATCCCCCTTGGTTTGAGGGCTTAGAACTGTGCTCCATTAGCAAATGGGTGTGACAACTGCAGATAGGAAGGTGCAGTGTTTAGTGCCTTATCTGAAACCAGTTGCTGGCTGGTTTGGACTATACTATCAAACTTTGCACTGAGTTTCTTCAGGCATATTGACATCTTCCATTTCCTTCACTTTACTGGAGAAGCCAAAATATGCAGCAGATAGTAACAAATATTTGGAAGTGGAAACATCTGAAATTGCTATGGAATTAATTAGTACCTCAGGTTCACCAGATTTTTCGTTTTTTATTTCAGTTCCAGCTATTTTTTATTTCTTTTTATGGTAATTCTTCCATTTTTTCTGCAAGTATTCCTATGGGGCACTGAGAGGAAATTTAGTAAAGTTAGGCAAAGCTCTCTAGTCAACTTATTCTAAGTCATAAATAAATGCATGAATGCATAAGAGAATTACAAGAAGATGTAATATTTATCTTTTTTGCTTCTAAACACCTGCAGTGGAGTCAATATTGCCCACTAGCACCAAGTCCAGGCTGCTTTGGGTGTTACCTCCTTGAAGTGAGGAGGTAACAGAGCCAGGGTCAGTGCTGCAGGGGAACTGTCGTGCTGGAGCAGGTACTGGGGAGAGAAATGTAGCAATGATATTGATGACACTACTAATTTGTTTAGTAGATGGAATTCAGAATGTGCTGAGGATTCATCTCTCCTCATCACATTATCCCTCAGCTGTTTATTGCCAAGGCAATAAGCAAAGTGGTGCTAATATTAGTTTCTGTTGTTCGGTTTGCCTCTGCTGTTTGCCAAAGAACAATAACGGCCCATAGAACTGCTGTGTTAATTGAAATACATGATTTTAGGGCTTTTTAGTATGCTGAATAACAAATGTAGAATAACTTGGGAAATCAGTGCTAAAATGGAAAAATGATGTGGTAAGAGCAATTTTGCACTTTGATTTCATATAAAAGATACATATTGGGGTATTTTAAAGGGCAGTTGTAAGTAAGTGCAGCAGCGATATTGGTTGGCAAGTGAAAAGATGAATAGTGGGAAAGACTGATTCAGAGGGTCTACGGTTCAAAACTCTTATGTTTTGAAACTGAAAAGTGAGAACTAAAGCTAAGCTTGGAATAGCAGAGGGTACATATTCTGGTGAGTTTGGGACCCTTCTGTGGGCTGTCCCATTTTTCAGGTTTCTGGTATATTTAAGTGTGACCTCTCTCTGTGAAAGTAAAAAAAGAATCTGTGAAACATGATAGGAAAAGCTGTAGCATGAATATTCATCTGATTGAATATTGCAAAAGGCATTCTGTTAATGTACTTACAAACCCCTGCAAACTGCATCAGGCAGGGAAGTGCTCAGATACCATCTGACCAGCTTTATTCATCTCCAGGAAAAAGTTATTCCAGTAAAAATGTAGACAGAGATGAGTGAGTTGATCTGTTCTTTTGCCTTTCCCCAAGCACCTACTTTTGGTCTCTCTTGGAAGAAGGATGCCAGGCTGACTCATTACAGCTTCTTTTATATTGTTATGTTTTTATGTTCTTCTACAAATGTGTCTATGAATTTATTTTTGCCTGACTTTTAAAGGAATTCGTTTGGTGTTTATCTTCCCGAAAAATTCAAGTGAGTTTGCTGGCAGGAGCATTGGTAAGATGCTGAATTCCAAAGTGGATGGTCCCCAGTTAGCTGTGCATTAACTAAGCAAGTGCTCAACCTTAAGTGTGTGCCCCCTGAACTCCAGTAGGCCTTACAGTGCATTGCTGGAAAGGAATGGCATTATTCACATGATTTCAGGTAAGATTGCTGAACTGAACCCATATTGCAGAGTATTTGTTATATTTTCCAATTAGGAAAGGGATAAAAACCCTGTGTGATTTTATGTGCACTCAGAAAATCTGATGATTGAATTTTATCTATTAAGTAGTCATTTTGAATACCTCATAAACAAGCTTCCAAGAATTTAGAACAAGGGGAAAACTAAAAAAAAGAAAAAAAAATTAAAATTACAGTGCATATTCATAGCATATGTTTGGGTTTTTTCCTGCTTTCACATATCTGACTGTAAATCAAAGCTCTTCAAAAGCACAAGGTAGATTATGGAAAATGTTCCTAGTCTTTCACAAATGATTTGATCAAGTTCAGCTGCAGCACAGTATGAATTAATCCTCATCTATAACAAAAGATTTGGTATTAGAACTTTGCCAGGACTACTAATAGGGGTTTTCCAATACTAAGAAAATATAGAAGAGAGTGTTGCAAAAGGCAGCCAAATTGAGCATAGAGAAAGAATAGATTCTCATAAACTGTTCAGGGAAAACAAGGGGAACCCAAGCCAGCCCCTCTAGGATCCAAAGAGCCCCTGCACCTCAGCTTTGTGGTTTGCTCTTTGTTAAGAGGATGTTCACACTGCAGAGCACAGAGACTTGTCTGAGCTGGCTTCAACTGTTCATTTCTAGCAGTGGCAACTGGATAATGGTGGCAGCACGAGCCTGTCTTGGATGTATCTACCAGTTTTCCAGGAGAGTTTGGTTGCCCAGTTTTGGCCTGCTGTGCTGATGCTCCAATCACAGTGGTACACACCTCTCTGAGCAGCTCAGGCATTTTTACACAGGCTCCAATTTCCATGAGGGCAGAAATTTTCTTCGTTTTATAAGCACTGAAGGATGTACCTCTTTTGGATATCACCAACACCAGAAGAGAAAACCAGTCTTGGAGCTGGTCTTACAGGACCTGGCTGAACTGTAGATCTCCCATGAGTCTGACAAATTCCTCATTTCCACATCTCATCAGTCCTTACATTATTCCATAAAATAAAAGAAAGATGTAAGAGTATGTAAATTGTTATTTGTGGTAGTTCTTTGTAACAGATCCAGATGTATGGATCTGTTATGGTGACTCAGAGCTTATAAATTTTTTCTCCAGATATCTAATCTCCCTACTGAGAATACTGACTGACTACACTCCTAGTGCTTTTCACAGGGGTCATGCCAGAAGAAAATTTACTGTAAAAGGACAGCCAGCTAAGAAAAATAATCTGTTTCTACTTAACCACTACTAGATGTCCTGACTGCTTTTGCTTTCTTATTACCAGAAAGGCTACAATGTGTCTTGAAATACAAGTAATGTAGAATTTTAGCTTCTTCTGTCTTAAAATATTTGTGCTAGACTTGATGCAGACATAAAGTTCTTCTTCCTAGTGAGATGGGTTCAAAGCCATGGAGAGAAATATGAATAGTCATGAAATTCTATTGTAAGAAAAACCTGCTACAGAAATACATCCAAATTTACCTTCAGACTTTGAGTGACTTTCTCAAGATAGATCAATTTGTGGGAAGTGTTGGTATGGGAGGATGGTTCATGTGGTATATATCATTTTGTCTGGGGTGTAGTGAAAAACCTTTCTGTAGATTCCTGACTGGGATGGCTTTGTCACCAATGCTATTTCCTGTCACCAAACATGGTTATTGATGCCGGTGACTTTGATTATCTGCCCGCGAAGCCCCTTGACCAGTCAGAGATTAAAAGAAACAGGGTAACATAAGAATGCACACAATTGAAGCTGTACTAGACAACTTCTACAGGTTGTCTAGTACAGGAAATAGAGGGCTGTTTTTGGGAATAGCTATAAGGAAGGGGATAGAGAGAAAATCAAGACTCCAGTACCGAGAAAAAATGGATTAAGAGATCCTATGCGTCCCTATGGTCAATGATACAATCCTTCAGATATCTCAGCTGGGAAATGTCAATAAAAACTCTTCATAACATGAAAGAGATGATCCTGTACATAAAATCTCAGTATCTATATGCAGCCTTCCCTATCCCTACGTGTGTACAGACACATATACATGTGTGGGCAGGCACATAAATGCAAACACATACACATGGATATGTACGCATGGGGAAGGCTGCGTGTCACACACACTTTCAAAAGGTTTTCTAAATGTTGATATTTAATAGTAGCAAACTATGCTACCTCGCCCCATACTTTTGTGATAAGAAGTCCTAAAGTTTGATAGTTTGGGAAAATGTAGTCTGGGTCACTGACTTCTGATGGTACAGGTTTGGTGGCTAGCAAAAATATAGTAGGAATGTCTACTGAAAGGAGTGAGGGAAGTAGGGCATGAAGATACCTTGCCAGGCAGCTGTACATTAGTAGAAAACAGTGCCAGGATGCTCCAAGCAGTCTGCCCTCAATCTGAATATTGTGATTGTGGCAAACAGCTGTGGGTTTCTAGATGTCTTGCGAAGTTGCATTGCACTCATCTTCCGTGCAGTCTCTTCTTGTGCAGCAAAAACAAAGTTCACGTTTAAAGTGACCATTACTGAGTGGCTTTATAAGGGAGAAATCAGAGAAATACTCGAGCCATTGAAGCAGTATATGTAAATGACATTATCTACCCTTAAAAATAACGATCTGTAAGATAAATAGTGAAGTCTGTTACTTGTGTTTCCTGTGCTGTACATTTGTTTGTTACTGTGTTTAGCCAAAACTGCAGGGTACGTCATTAAGTGAAACTGAAATCTTGCCAGTTGCATGCTTATGAAGCATCTATGACTTGTTTATTATGCTATCTTGATGAGCTTTTAGTCCTGCATATCTTTTTGCTTATGATAATATTATATAATTCTAAGCTTAAAGGTCTTTTCTCTTTCCCTCATTTGCCCACAAGGTTTTATTTCATTTTATTTGGCTTTGAATGCTTTTATTTCTCGATTCCATTAAACCTTCTCTGATTTTGGAAGTTAAATCCAGGTATACTCCTGCTTGCTTTAAATTGGGAGTGTAAACCAGAGGGATGCAAGCAGCCTGATGAAAGGCAGCTGTCTGGTATTATGTCATGCATTCCTAGTCACAGGTACAGTCACAGGAGAGTAGGAAATGGAGAGTGCACTTTATGAACTGGGTATGATCTTAGCTAGGATAGTCATGGCAGGACTGATAATTGCAACTGGAGGCCATAGCTAGCTCCTTTAATATTTGGTTCACTGGATGTTAAAGGTTTGTTTTGCAGTGGAATGATTTGTCTGCCTGCAGTTATTTGTGACTCAGAAACATCATCCAAATGGGGCTTGAGGCACCAGAAAAGAGCTGATAGATGGCGAATATTTGCAGTAGAATTCTTGGTGCATTTAAGTTATACCATGTCAAAGACAGGATTGTTGGAACATTAATTTCAAAATGAAGAAGGTTCAGTGAGAGATGCCTGAGCCACAGTAGCCAGAGCAGCAGTCTCATTTCAGGTTACAGAAATGGGTGACTCCCTGGTCAGTGCCATTGTTAGGTGTATATTAAATCTTCCAGTACAAATTCTGGTTCTCCATATTCAATTTCAGAGACTCAGGTGTGAGACAACCCCATCCGTAGCATCATCATGCCCTTTCCCATGGCTGTTAATATATCCATTGTTACTGACACCATTTTTAGACTGTGAATTTCAAGTTGGAGATGCCTGTGATTATAACTACCATGACAAAGATTGCATATGCCTTTCAGAAAGAAAACAGCACTGACAAAGTGCAACCTACATGTTAGTTTTTATAATGGCAAGTTTTGGGCATTGACCCTTCAGTTCTAGTTATGTTCATAGTGGCAAAGAGCTCTGTTAGACACAGACTTAATTTTAAGCAGCAATTAACATCCTTTCTTCAAACACAGAACTTGGTGTACTTCCAGGGGAAAAGATGTCCTCAAGCAGAATTTCTCTTATTACAGCCAAAAGAAGTGTCAGATTTCATCACAATATGTAGAGTCTCAGTTGTTGCCAGTAGTGGTCAGATCATTGATAATTTGAGGCTTCTTCTAGGGGTGGGCCTGTGTTTGAAGCATCAGGGAAGTCACCCAGTTATCTGCCTTTGGTAATGTGTTGCAATTTATACGTCTTTAAAAGCAGCTCATATAGGAATAAAGGCACCAAGCAGCTCTGTAAGCAGAGGGGTAAATGGCTGTTTGTATTTCTAAATGCCTGCTCCCTTTCGTTCTGCCCAGTGCGCCGCTCCAAGGCTGCCGACGAGGAGAGGAGCCACAAAGCGCGCAGGGCGCGGGACGAGTACCGGCGGCAATCCCTGCGCGCCATCCAGAAGGGAAGAGTGGCTGGCCTGAGCCACTTGTTCCAGGGCACAAACCTGAGCAATGACCAGGAGAGCAAACTGAACAACAACAGTGCGAGTCCTCTGCTGCCTCTGCCTGCAGCGTCCAGGTTGGTTTGTGCTGCAGGGATTTTGGAACGGTTTGCTGTTGAACTGTTCCCTCTCCAATCCCCACCATTTCAATGAGCTACTCTTCGATTTTTGGGAATCCTCAGTCTTGCTATTTCCTGATGATCAGAAAAAAGAATGTTTAAAGCAAAAGAAAAACAGATTTAATGCAAACTAAACGCCATTTATTTTTCAGGCAGATTTCTTAGAATTCACACAGAGATGAGTCCTCGAAAAGGCAGTGTGAGATGAGTATGTGAGGCTGTGATATTGAGAAGTCAAATGGATGAATTTTTAAGCACGTCTTAAGCCTCAAGCCTAAAACTGTCTGCTGCTTGACAGCTTTTTTTTTTTTTTTACAGAGAGCAGTCCTAAGTTTCAGAGGCTTTCAGATTTTTGTGGATTTTTTCAGGCAAAACCAAGTGTCTTTGGCATTTATTAATCTTTCATTTGACTATTTAGGGAGCACAATGAATTGCAGGAGGGGAGAACAATCCAAACCGAAGGATGATTCCTACTAGCTGAAACACATAGAAAGTAGTGGAAAGAGTAAGGCAGGCTGTCAAGTAGAGAATGCGAAGGAAACATAAAAATTTAAACAAATCATTCCCTCTATTGTGCTTAGTGGTTTGTGTTTGGAGACACAGTGCATTATAGGTGATACTGATTTAGAGGTTTTTGCCAGTGAAAAGGAATATACTAAAAAAAAAAATTTGCTTGTCAATATTTACATTGGAATAAAAATGAGGTGGAAAAGGAAAGCCGATTGAAATGTCAATTTTGGTAAATTGTTTCTCAATTTAAGTTCTGTAAGAAAATGTTTGAAGAGCCATTGCAAATATAAAAATCACACCGCTGTGGTTTCTGTAAAAACACAAAGTAATTGTAACAAATTTTAGGAAGTAAAGTTGTTCAGTGAGTTACACTGAACAGAAGTTACACTGACCATTTTGCAGCCATGGGTTTTGTAAATATGTAACAAAGGATTAATATTTATATTGTCCCTTGTTTTCCTGCACTCCTGGTGCTCTGTCTTTCCATGCAGTAACATCTGGGAGCGCCCATCTCGGCCCTTCTCCCGAGACGTCATCATTCGCTGGTTCAAGGAGGAGCAGATCCCTCGGCGGGCTGGCTTGGAGAGGAACACCAACAGGATTGCTCAGTGGTTCCATGGTAATACCTGATCCCTCACTTGGTGGGAGCATCTGCTCAGGAAATGGGTCTTGCCAGCTTTCATCCCAAAAGGCAAAGTCTACTGACATGGTGAAACCAAGCACCTGTTAAAACCAGATTTTTTCATCTCTCCTACTATTAGCATATGATTCCTGTTTTCTTTTTAGTTATTAAGTAGACTAATTTGGGACTCATATCAATAAAGATTTTTTCAGGAATATTTTGGCCAAAATATACTTGCAGTGAAATAGCAAGGCAAGTAAGAGTAATGAGACCAAGATATAGGGTGAGAAGTACTCCAAAATTAACTGGCAAATACTACAGTGATATGCTATGTGCATGACTGACATTCAAGTTTTTGATCTACCTGATTTGCAAGAATGACTTGAACTTATATATTTTTAATCCTTGTTATACTTTATAAACTGGGCTATCATTTTTTATTTCTTACTTTCTTTTGCAAACAAAAACTATTGATTTTTTTTCCTTCAAAAATAATTGAGAGTGTATACTTTTAGGCAGTTTTCCTGAAATGGGAAATGTGCAAAGATGTGCAAGATCCAAAATTTGCTGTCTTATCTGCCCGAGTTGCTTGCATCTCTGAGACTTTTGCTTTGTATAGCATTTGCTATGCAGGTGAATCTTTGATATCAAATTCACAGGTAAGACATCTTCTTTTCATGGGTATTAGCAATGATCTTTATATTCAGTGTTCTTAGACATCAAGATAAAAAAGGAGTTCTGGCTTAATAGCTGACATAATTGAGGGACTAGCAAGACTTTAAAGTTAAATCTCTTTTTTTTTTTCCATTGCTGCTTTTGATGAGGTTATTGCTTTGTTCAAAGCACCAAGCTGACCCTCATGTCTGATTCATGGTTCTCTAAGCCTAAGATGAAGTTTTGTGGGTGTTCTGAAGTGAACCAGGCAAGGAAGATTTCTGCATAAGTTTAGTGTTTCGTATACTTCAGATTTCTTTCTATGATCACAAATCCCTGTGTTAAAAGACATCCACAAGCTGCTATTTTCATTGGCTTAATTAGTCAAAGACACTGAATTCAGTTATGTATAGCTTGTAAACACTAAATACTTTCATTTCTTATGAACAATGATGCAGACACTGTTGTTTGTTTTATTAGAGAATCATTTGGTGTGGTTGCTTTCTCAGAGACAAACTGATTAAAATTTCATTTGGAGACATTTGCCAAAAGTGGTTCCAACCAGGATCTTTCTGGATGATCCACTGAAAAGCGTTTTCCCTGTGTGTGGGAAGTTCACATCCATATAAATTGCTGTGAGTAGTTATGAACACAATTTATGCCTAAAGTTAAGGAGATGTCTGGGCTTGAGCCAATGCCTGTGCAGTCTTTCTACTACTTGGTGGCTTTTGAATTAGTCTGTTAATCACTGCAAGAACCGAGACATTCATGATCATTCTTTAGTTTCTCAGGTCATGTCTTCATACCTTGAGAAACTGAATGCAATGACTTATAAAAGTGAGCAAATTACCTCATTTTTCCTTCTCTCACTCCACGAGCCTGACAAAGATAATTGAGATACACTCCCAGCCTAAAGCTCAGTGGTTTTCTTTGCAGGGACCCATGACAGTGATGTTTTGGTACCTATTTCCTGCATGAATCGTTTTGGCTTCTGCAGCTCTGGTCAGATTAATTGTTACAGCTGTAAACTGTGAGCAGCTCCACAGCCTTGTAACTCTTCTGCAGTGGTGGAATCTAAAGAGGTTATTACAGATGCGGTAGCCGATGTTTGGTAGTGTTATGTGATGTCTGTCTTAGTTTGTGATGGACATAAACTCTGAGTCACAGAACTGAGTTGGAAGGGACCCACAAGGATTATCAAGTCCAACTCCTGTCCTTCCTCTTATTTTGTATTGTATTCAGGGAACCAGGACATTATATATGATTTTTTTGGTGATTTTTGCATGTGAACGAAAATACAGCAGAATATATTTGACTTGTATAAGAAATTGGCAGTACGAATGAAAGCCATTCCACAAAGCCCAGAATTACAGCTGACAACTTGAGCCACTGGGGCTGCCTCAGGCATCTCTCACAACAGGTATAATGAGGTCCTTCACATCCTTCAGCAACTTCTATATTTTCTTATATCTCAGTTTTGGACCATTAAATGTGAGTTTAATATTCTGCCTCACGTTAAGGGCTGTTTGAATGCAGTGCACTAAGAGAGCTATTGCAGCAGTACTGCAAAAGTAGATATCAGTTTATTACAGATTGACACGTTTTTGCCAGGGTCAGTAGAGCTTGGCTTGCCTGCTTTGACTGTCAGGTTTCAGCTTTTTAGCTAAAGCATTAGCTGATTTGCTGTCTCCAAATTGTACTGTGGACATATAACATATTCTGGTTATACAAAGATGAAGCCTTGAGACAGATGTGTTTAGCTAAAGTAGCAAAGTACAAATAATAATGCAAGTGTCTTTATCCTCATGTATTTGGGTTATTTTCCACTTTAAGTCATCAAACCGGTCTGGATTCTGTTTAAAAATGTGCATTGTCTGGGGCATTTTCATGGTACATGAAACATATGGCATGCTTAATGTACCTGAAGTTTTCCTTTTGTCTTCATTTGAAGAATCACTGCAAAATGTTTCATTTGAAGCAGTGTAGTGAAATCTGCTGTAACAAAAAATCTTTCGAATCAGAACACTTCTTTCTTTATTCACAAAAAGTTAGTTCTTAAATGAATGTCAGCTTCAACTTCATCCGTCTCTATTTGTCTCTTGAAATTATCATCAATTATCTAAGTTCCAGCAGATGATTTTAGCTCATTTTAAATAGGCTTTACTGTTTTGTTCATTAAAAAAATTGACATGTTAAAGATCCAAGCTTTAATGTACAGCTGAATTCTGGGTGTAAATTCAATTATTTTTTGCTCTGTTTGAATAATAATCCCTGCCAAAACCCAGTTCATTTGCCCTTCCAATCGAGAATGGTTTTTTCTAAGTTTGCAAAGAAAAAATAATTAAATATCTATTTTCAAATGTTTTTTATAAATTAAAACCAACTTTAATCCTGACATGAATCATAAAATTATATGAAATTATCTTCTTTTTAGTTGTGAAGCAATGAACCCTTTTTAAAAGTAGCTTGTGGCCACAGTGCAATTATGCTCAATTCTCAAACTGTTAAAATAAAGAAGAATCAGAGCAAGTGATTAAGGTGTCACCAGGACTATCTTGGAATTTAACGTAATCAGTTTCTATTTCTTTTGTATTGTCTAATAGTTGCCTAAGGTTTGAATGAAAAGAAATGTCATTCAATTTTTTTGACTATGAAAATGAAGAAATTGTTTTAAATTTAATTAAAGGTAAATTCTGTACAGTGTGATAACCAGACAGTGAATGACTATGTTCTGATTTTCCTGATTTCTGATTGATGAGTATAAGCATATGAATCAAAGTATTCATCCTAATGTTGTATCAAGTTCTATGAAAGGTTTTTGCTGATCTGAATTAAGAGCATTCTTTGCTAAGATCCCAGTTGCTGGGAAAGCAGAGAGGTAAATTGGTGCTTAGGATAGGAGAGCTGTCTCTCAAACAGGCTGGAAAGGGGAACATGTTCCTTGTTTTGGCCAAGTTTAGCTCTGAACGGGGTTTTTTCTTTTCAGACTGCTGTGGGACCCTTGCCAAGTAAAGGCAAAGTTATCAGCCTTCCCTATAGGTTGAAGAGTTTTGCCAAACCATCACAGACATTAGCAAATTGTAGTTTTCAGTTTATTGCAGGCATAAGGCACTGGGGGTAGAATCCCATATGGCAACAAAACTAAAGACCCCTCATCCCGTAAGTATTTAACAAAAGGTTGCTGGTGGCTGAAACAGGTATTATTTCCATGTTTGCTCTTTCATTTGTCCTTTAGCCTTTCTCTTGTGCTTGAAATCTGTTTCAGCATTTTTTTCCCATCCCAATTAGTTTGTCAGCTGTTGCTTTTGATGGTTTTGATGTTTTTAACTTCGGATGTTAAAAACATCAAAACTTTTCACCCTCACGTACTTTGTTCTGCATTTGGTTGTTTTCCATTCAGAATACAGGAGTGCTGGTCTTTGCAGAGGGTGTGGATCTCAAAGGATTTCCCCAGCTTTAGTTGAGAGCAGTGTTTTAGGATTGTTGCTGTTCATACACAATATAACAGGGATCTCTCAGGTGTGTAGTGAGCACAGCACAGAATTTATCCATTGCCTATCTGTGGGTGGCTGTGTGCGTGTTTGCCAAGCAGCTGCTGTAGCACTATCAGATCTCCACTTGCCTTGAGGTTGAAAGGAAAGTTCAGAGGCTGAGATCACAGATCTGGGAACAGGAGGTAGTTGCCCTAAAGGTTGTACCTTCAAAATGTAGTTGCAGCAGCATGGGTGCTACTGTGGAGAACTGTTTTACCAGGGGAAGTCAGAGTGGTGGTGCAGCTCAGGCAGCTGTGGAGGAGCCCATCAGAGCAGGTCGAAGGATGGATTGAAAGAATGCTGAGAGACACAGGAGCTGAATAATCTCTGAGGTCAGGGGAGCCAGGGAAGAAAATTTTCATTTTAACGTGTTACAGATGTTGACAGATCAAGGTTTAACTTCAGATGGCCACTGCTGTTTTCAGAAAGAAACTTGTTTTCGAGAGGAAAATCTAGCACACCAAAATAGTGATAATGGTTCTGCAAATCAGGTGCTCTCAGTAAAGGAGACAAGACGTAGTAGTTCTGAAAGTCTATTAATTATGAGTCCCTGAGTAGCAGCAAAGGCCACTGGGCATATTCATATAGCTGAACTTTGGGAAATGTATCTTATAAAATATAGCTTGTATTGCAATATTATTTGAAGGACACAAAAATGGCAGTGGTTTGTTTGAAAAACATCTATCAGTGAATAAAGTTTGCTGCTTTGAGCACAAAAGCGTGCTTTTCCTTCTGCTCTTGAAGAGGAATCTTCCAGTTTTTCAATAAATGCTTTCTAGGAGGATGTGAAGCAAGTGTTGTAAATCCAGCAGAAGTACAGCCTTTTGGATATTAGTGATCTATTTTCTCATTTGCTGCTTTATCTAGGTTTTACTTCTATTTGGGAAAGTGTACATATAGTTTATCAGCTTAGGTAAACTGAGCCATAGGGGTCTGGGATTTTTTTCTCTTCTAGAGTTGTAGTTGATGCAGTATTTTGTCAGAAAAAAGATACAAAATTTGTTAAAAATCTCCTGAATTCACTGAGAGCTTTTTTCTGTCTTCCACTGGAATTGAAGGATGCAAAAAAATAGTTATATGCAAGGCTTGGTATCTAAAATATTCTGTGAATGGGAAACATCGGAATCAGAGAATTCCTGACTCAAATGAAAGTTGTGAATATCATTGTACCTGTAATCTTGCACACATTTTCAGGACAGCTTCAGGCCTCTAATTTATGCAAGTAAATGAAGAAGGGAAAGTGTGAGATTAAAAAAAAAAAAAGAGTTACAGAATATCAAAATTTATTTTGAACCATTGTCTAGGAAAGATTAAAAAAAAAAAGATACATTTGAGATGATAGGTTTAGAAGAGATCAAGTCTTACTCCCTTTACCAGAAAGGTAGAGTTCTTTGTTCTTTGCCAACCAGTTGTCAGAGAGGACTGACACAGTCGTGATCAGCAGTTCAAAAGTGTACAGGCTTTGTGGCTTGTGGCTGCTGCAGGGGTACACCCAGGTCAACACAGGCTGCCAGTTACTGCCACCTGGTTGATTTTGTGTAGAACAAGTAATGCCACAGTCAATTAGTGCCAATCACCATCCCCAGCCCGTGTGGTTTTCTCAGGAAACTTTGGTGGGAATGGGAGTTTCCTTTGCTGGGACTCTTGGCAGGAAGAACAGATATGGAATAAGTTTGGACACCACATTACACTCTCATCACATAACCTTACATTAGAAATTGGGTTGAGAAGTACAGTTAGGCCTGAGTGGGAAGGCATGCTCAGCTGTCACCTCTGCTGTCCCCTTCCTGTGATTACACAGAGCACAGGAGTTTCCAAGGCTGCTTAGTTCTGTGCTTTCCATCACTGCTGAGTTCAGGCACAGGATGATGATGTTCCAGTTGCAGTGGTGCTGCAGGATGAATGAGAGCCCTCTGGTGTATTATACAGAGGGGTTGCTAAACCCTCCATGTGGCTGGAAAATCCATCTTGCATTTGAAGGACTGGGGCTTGTACCATTGTCTTTAAATAGTAACAATATTGTAATTTTACTTTGAAATTATTATAAAGCATTAATTTTTTAACCTACACATTGAGGTTTGACTGGGGCACCAAACATGAACCAGTTTGTCCTTGCAGTTTTATACATATATTCTCTATATGGGTGGATATAAGCATGAGAGCTGTTATTAGAGTCATGGTAATCTGTTTACTGGCTGTGAGATGGAACATTATTTTTCTGTATTACTTGAACATATTCTTATCAAACATTTAGTGGATGTTGTGATAGTATTTTCCGAAGATCACACAGTATTTGGAGTTAACTGTTGAGGTTCTGTGGTGGATTCTGGTACTTTATTGTTGTCTCAACTCGAGCCAGACCCATAACGTAACAGAACCCAAATGCTTCCTCAGCTTCAATTCAGGTCTCAGCCTTTTTTTTAAGAAATGAGAGGTGCTTTGCTCTTTTCTGATAAATAAGATGATCCTTCACGCACTAATTCATTCCACTTAGGTCATAATGATTGTTTCAGTCTGTCAGTTCTTTTGAAGGCTTTGGAATTGTTTTTCTTATGCCATAGAAGTTCCGAAGTGTCTGTGCAGACAGGTTATTAGCAAACAAAATAAATGTTTCAGACTCATGGCTCCCCTTGGAAGGGAGCAAAGTATCAAAGTGAGGTAATGTGAGCTGTAACATGCTGCAAGGAGAAAGGAATCACAAAAGAACAGCAGGGAAATGGTAGAATGAGGCAATTGAATAATTAATGTAAACAGGCTAATTGCTAATGTGAAATGAGCTTTCTTATTCTTTTACAATACATTGTCTTTCTTGACTGCTTTTTAACTGGAAGCTATATTCTAAAGATTTGGCATGTTCTGAATATAGAAGGCAGCAATTTTTCTTAGCAGACACGGTAGACATTAAAAACGAGAGATAATCAAGAACACGTGACCACAAAAGAGAAGCAGGTGTGGTGTGTTAACAGTTTCATGGACACAAACAGGTCAGGTACATACAGTGCAGCCCATACAGTGCAGGCTTAGTTAAAAATAATAATTAAAAAAGAGGCTTTTCAAGTTTGTGTCAGGCAATTCTTTGCATTTGTGAAGAATATTCAGCAACTTTTTCAGAGAGTTTACTCCCAGGTGAATTTACTGAAATTAATATTGAAAATAAAATTGCTTTACATTCTGAAGTCTTCTTGCCCACTTTATTTAAAACACTTATAAGATTTTCTTCTCCATCTGCTACTATTAGAGCATGCCATTGTGAGCAATTATGATTTTGTTTAGTAAGCCATTGTGGTAGCTTATTGTATTTACCTGTATTTTTTTCGTTATAGTTCTGTCTCCATTTTGAACTGGTCTGTGTGTGAGTACATTTCTCTATTACTGCAGCTCCTTCAGGCTTTATCACATTACATAAAACAAAAAAGAGAGGTGTGTCTGGACAGAAAGCTCTACTGTTTGTGCTTGGAAATGAAGAATCATTTATAAAAACCATGTTATATAAGAGCAAGAGTTATTTGGGAGAACTCATATGTAAAGATATAAAAGTGGCACTTTTACACAAAATAAGGAGTGTTACATACAAGTAAAAGGCCCAGACATCCACAAAGGTTGTTTATGGTAAGACTGGAAGGAATTATGGTGATTTGATGGTGACCAAAGCAAATGCAGAAGGCCTTGTTCATCTGTCCAGCAGCCTGAATCTGAGCAGTGGTGCCCTTTTACATGCACTGCAGTCTGGTCCTTACCTGCTGGACCATGCTTTCTCCTTCCAGTGGCACTGTGTGTGTGTTAGTTGGAGTTAATCCATGCACAAGGCACGCTTAGGTGTCACTCACTATCAGCACAAGACATTCAGCTCATCCTGTGCATCTTTAAATGCTGTATCTGTTTGTTTCCTGATCACCCCCTCTGGCATACCACAGGCATCCTGCCTAGGACCTTGTTAGTCCTGGATGAATAGCTCATATCCTGCTTATTGTTACTCTGTATCTAAGCGTTTATCAGCCATGCCTCCAGCTCTTGTTCCTTTGCCTGCACACTTACAAGGATGCGCTTTCTGTTTCACAGGCTTCTGTATGTATTTTCTTCAGCCTACGACAGACTAAGTTCTATTTATTATTTTATCTATTTAAAGCCCAGCTAGCATTTGCAGACCCAAGGTCAGTAAATTTCCCTGGTTTCCCAGCAGCTGGACGCCTTACAGGTCTTTCTTCTTGCTCTGCTAAGTATTGAACCTGCAGTCCTATTGATCCAGCCTCAAGGGAAAAGATTACAAGTTAGTAGTTTGACAGCTCCTTTGAAGTAATACTATTTTCCTGCCAAGCAAAGACAGCTCTCTCAAACAGAGTACCAGCAGGTATTGTGTGTAGTCATGCAGGGGGGAAAGCATGGGGCTCTGTGAAATGATGTTACTGGTTTAGCTTAATTCCAGTTCACCCAGTTAGGAGCAGATCATGACACTTAAACTGCTTTCTCCACAGGAGGTAAACAGTAGGAGATGGTAGGAAAACAAAGGGAAGAGATTTCTGTGACTGCAGGCAACTAACCTGTGTGTGTCACTGCTCCATGTGCTGCTGGCATGGAGGCAGAATGGGGTGGAGTGTGGGAAACAGAAATTTGCCTTTCCCTTGTGAACGTTAAGGGAATGGCAGCTTCCTTCCCTTTTCAATTTCAGAAAGGTCAGTTCTTCCTTCTTCTCCTGGCCTTTCGATTACTGGGATTGTCAAATCACAAATTCAGGGCTCTTTTGAAGAGGTAAAACTCCAAAAGAGCTATGCAGCTTGGCATTGACTCTGACAGCTTCAAACCCTAGCTCTCTATCCAAGATTAGCATTTGTAATAAAATACACAGGAGTTCTTAATCCACAGTGGAGAGGACTGGGATCTAAATTATATGTAATTCCATGGAACGTTCTGCCACTGCTGTTGCCACTGCTTCTCACAATGAAACACAGCATGGATCTTTCATGAGTGCATGTGGCTATTATAAATTCATTCCAGTATGCTTGATAAAAGGAATCTTTTCAAGTTGAAGTGTGCCATAAAAATTTATAGATATTCAATTCAAACTACAAGAAAGTAGTAGGTCATTAGTCATGGGACAGAACTCCCTCTCCTATTTTCTGTCACAACCGTGCTACTGTTTACAGGGTGGGGACAGAAGCTTTGAGACCTGAGATGGTGGTAGGAACAAATTACTCTGCAGAGTTGCTGCATGAGTTCAGTTCCTTTTATCATGTTTCATTCATGAAATTTAGCATATATGAAAGACTCTTAATTCCAGGCTTTGTATTCAAAAATTTAGTAAAAATTTGTGTCTGCTTCTGTTTAAAACTTTTTCAGAACCCAAGATTAAGTTGGTTCCTCTATTGAAGTAATTTCTGTTTCTAAGTAGTGGCTTCAAACACCTTTTTCAGATTGTCCTGCTGTGAGCTGTTAGCTCACTTACCTTAGTTCCACTGCTGGTAGGAAATGAGGCAATTTAGTTCCTGGTTTTTAGTGGCTTAACTGAGAACTGTGTCAGAGCCCAGAGGATGCCCAGAACTGGATCACTGTCAGCTGCACATGGTTGTTATGCTGCCACTCGGTAGGTGTGAAGCTTTTACTATCCCAATGTTGTTCTCATTTGACTTTCAACAGTGCTTCAGTGTCTGGTTCACTTTATTGAGTGATTGAAGGTAACTTTTTCCCCTGAGGAGCAGTACACGAAATCGATGTGCAAGAATGCTGCAAGCAGCTAGAAAGCACTGTAATTAACACAGTTAGCCTAAAGTTCCCCAATCTAGCCAAGTATGTGAGAAGAAAAATTAGTTATCAATAGTATCCCTAGATTTACTTTTCTTTGAGCTAGATAAAGAAGTACAGTTTCTTAAGTAGTTACAGAAAATGCTTTGTAGAAATCTATCTGGAACTGCTCTTTTAATTTGAATATGGGAAAATACTCCAGACATACCATGATTTAAATTTGTATCCCTTTTACCAATAAAAGTTCTAATAATTACTCGATTAAAAAAACATGTAGAAAGATTTCTTATGAGCTCAGTGATGTCATCTGGAAGCTTCTCACAGATGAAAATAGATTTCAGATTTCAGACTGCTGATGTACCTAAAAAAATATATGCATTCTTAAACTTTACACAAAGGGAATATATTTAAGGAAAAAAATATTTTCCTTCACCTGAGAGAAAAGCATGAAAAGCTAAGAACACAATATAGTTTCTGCTCAGTTATCTGTTGAAACATTCAGCTGTAAAATTTGAATTTTCCAGGGCTCCATGTCAACTGTGACTTTTGTTTTTCTTCTTCTTTTGAGTGAGCTCTGCTGACAATGTGATATTTACTAGTACAGTTGTCATTTAAGTTTCTGGAAAATGTATCTCAACAGCTTCTTCAACACCCATGAGATTATAGTGTTCTAGGTGAGCTGTAAGATATATGTGCTTTTAAAGATCATCATGAGCGTGTGTATGTGTTTATATATGTCAGATTTTTGTATCTCTTGGATCTATTAATTTGATTATAGAAAGGAGAAGGGTTCATCAGTCATTTTTGATTGTGAGCTGTATTTTTATTAAAAACTGAGGGCTTCCTTGTTAGTTAAAAGCAGACTGAGAATGCTTTCCACTTCTGTCTAATTCATGGTCAGAAACACTATCATTAAAGCCTCCTGGAAGTTTCCTTGCCTTGTTCTCACAAATTGCTGTGGTGATTGCAGAGCCAGTGGCACCACGTGACTGCCTTTATCAGCTGGTGTCTACTCAGGGTATTTGTGAGGGCGTGCAGAAGTGGCTGCAAACTGTGGGCCAAATCTGTGTCTAGGTTCTTCCCGAAATGAAGAGTTTCTCCTGGGAGCATGCAGCAACCCTCAGCCGTGTCATGAGGCACACGGAAACATAACACATGGAGAAAGGGCCCCAGCATCTAAAAGCCAGCTCTTTGGCTGGAGGTCAAACTAGAGGTCTGAAGAATCTTGCTGGATGAAATGAAGAATGAAAACCTAACTTCCATGTAGTCAGATAAAAAGCATAGATACACCAATACAAATCAGTATCAATATGGAAAGGCCAGTGGAAAACATTACCAACTCTAGCAAATTTGCAACTTGTCAGAGGCTGTAGTGCAACATTTTGTTTACTACCATGTAACTCAATTATCTTCCAGACATTTTAGCCTCTCTTCATTGGGCAACTGCTTTTGCAGTGAGCCCGCTAAACTGATGAAGTTTTATTCATAATGCATTCCCAGTGTACTGAAGGACAATTCAATATTAGCATAAATAAAGCCATTTAAATGAGCAATGTAGCAGGAAGGCTCCCAAAGAAGGCTCTGAACATTCATAATGCCCAAAACATGACCAGCCTCGGTATCACCTCTCTGTTGGCAACCAGTAGAATACAAAATCTTTCCTACCCTGCTGTGTATTTTGTGTTACACTATTCAAGACATTTGTTCACAGCAATTTGACATTTGAATAAACCTTACTAAGCATGGATGTCTGTGGAGAGCTTTGGGTTTCAGTTTGCACACAAGCAGATTTTGAATATCTAAGAGTCATTACTCATGTCGACATTTTACTCCGCTTTTCCCTTGAAGTCATTGTGAAGCTTGTTTTGGGTAGAACTGCAGATTAATTGCTTTTATGGAAAGTAAGTATTCATTCAGAGGTGTATCATACAGAAAATTATTTGAATCCATCTGCTAGTCTAAAGCCAATGCAGTTGTCTTCCTTTTTATAGACACCAACATGATAATTGTTCTTCGGGTGTTCTAAAATGTGCTTTCATTTAGTACATCTCATTTGCTTTTTAAAGTTTTTTTCTAAATAGGACTAGGATATATTTCCTGTTTGCCTGAAGCTATTGTCTATATTTTGATTGTGTTGTTACATCCAAGTAAAACACGTGAAACCTCTAATTAAGACAGTGAGTTCAGTTTCTAAGTCCAAATTTGAAGTGTTGGGATTTATCTTAATTCAACAAAATTGTGAAAAACTGAAATTTGTGTTGAAAATATTCTTAAACATACTTTGTTTTTATAATGAAAACATTGTATTGCTTTTATACTAGACATATCAAAAAGCTTTATAACAATGTGAAGAAGGAAAGAATGCCTGAGAATTACCTTTTTCTAAAATTATTTTTCTATTTTTCTAGAGATGAGCTTGACAAAGTAGCACTGTTGTTTTTCTCTGAGTTTTAACCACTAGGAATTGCAGGCTTTTTATAATTTGGCTCATAACTAAAGCACTGTTTTCCCCTCCAGTTTTCGGTGGTTGTTTTTTATTTGGTGGTTGTTTTTTGTTTATTTTGTCATTGGTTTTTTTAATGGTTCATGGAGATGATCTGATAAAGGCAGGAATACCCATAAAATGTGGTGTTAAAGCTGTATCTGCTTTGCTTTTTTTTGCCTTTTTGTAGTTAGTGCCATGATTTCTGAATATTCTTGTCCATTTTACTGCTTTTCGTTTGGCTTGATGAAATTCACAAGTAGCTTCCTGTTACCTAAGTAATTAATTCCTTTTCTGCATTTAGTAAATCCAGTTACCCTGTTTCCTACCCATTCACAGCTATGGCAAGAGGAGCTGCACTAGGACTTAGTGTTGCTGTCATATTCACTTTGATAGAAAATCAGAGCATGTTACAATTCTAAGTAATTTATTGCTATTATTATTAGAAATCTTTTTGGCAGCTGGTTGTCTCAGTCCAGTCTGTGTGGGCATGGGTCTGATTTTTTAATTTCTCTGTATTTTCTGTACTTAATTACATGATGGAAAAATGGATATAATGGGTCAAAAACTTCCCCAGAATGAATGGCTCCATAATATACAAGGTGAAATCTAATCAGGTCCAACTGTTTTGCCAGAGTTTATGCTGATTTATTATATAATTTATTCACTATACTGTCAGTCACAGCGTAGATATTAAGAAATTCATGGGTGCTGAATTAAATCTCGTTTTCCTCTTCAAGTGGTATATTCATGATAGAGCATGCAAATGGTGGGGTAATGTCCTGCTATTGGCTCGGATGGAGTTCATTTTTTCTTAACCCACAGCAGCCTTTTGAATGAATGTTCATTATTTACTGTCCCTTCTATACATCCGTAAATGTGGCCACATTTTTAGAACAGGTTACACAAAGGATCCAGTCTGGATTGCAAACTTAAATGTTTATTTGCCTAAGCAGACACGTATTCACAGTTCAGAAGCATCAAAATGAATTTTTATATCGATATTGAAAGACCGTGAGTGAAAATATATATATTTGGGTTTAGTGTATAGTAGTTTTCTTATGGCAAAATTATTCGAAGTCCGAAAAAGCATCTTACTCGCTAAGAAACACAAATATATTAAAATCTGTAGTGCAGAAGCAGAACCTCCTGCTAAAATAAATAAATACATGTATATATATTAGCATTTAATTTTTAAAATAGTGATTATGGATTTACATGTCCTGTAAAGTATTCCACACTTCAGTAAATTTATTTCAGAGATAGTAAAATGTTTGGCTGTTTTAAAGGACTGCACAGTTGAAGTTTTGTGCTTGACTTGTCTTTCTTGTTGAGATTAAACACCCGTAGATTTGCAAGTACAAGTATTTCTTCTGACACAGCTTTTAAAAGAAAATCCTGGTGGTTAAATGTGCACATAGACTTGAGAGAAGGAAGATGCTGCAAGTAAATAAAAACCTGAGATGTGTTTTTTTCGAAAAGAATCCTGGAGACTGATAGTAGTTTTAGAGCTGAAATTTTTTGCCCTTGTCTTCCATTTGCAGGAAGTGGGAAAGGGTAACATTTCCATGCACTGAGTGAGCAGTGGGTAGAGTTCCAAAAGCAGCTTGCATGGCAACTCAGGGAACTGGCACTCAGTTCTGACTGTAATGCCTTCAGAGGGTGAAGTGTTCAGTGCCTGTTGGTTTTGAATTGCAAATAATTTCTGCTTTTATATATTTCTTTAAATTATTTTTAAAACAATCTTTGATTCCAGGAAGAATGACCCCCAGCTTCCCAAACTTTCCTCAGTCTCTGTGTGTTCAGAACTGTACCTCCCACCTCTCCTCCAGCAACTGCCCACCATCCAGTAATGGGCTCTTTGAGATCTCTGCAGGAAAGTCATCCCAGCCAGGGATATTTAGCAGCAGTGCTGTTCCGTGCTCTGTCTTTGGTCCATGTGTTCCCCCTGGAGTGTCACCTGGCAGTGTTGCCTTGGAATGAGTTGTACAAAGCCAGGAAAGTTCTACTGAAATACTGCTTTAACTCTTCTGCTTTGCCTTTTTGCAGAAATCCGAAGTAAACAAGAATCTCACTGTGGGCTTTTTTTTGTTCTGTGAAATTGGTTTGGTAAAAGCTCCATCTTCCATGCTTGTTCATGTCTGTGCTTCCCTCGGAAGTATTTAGGAGAAAGAAGACCCTAACAATGGCTGGAGTTATGAGAACATAAATAGATCCCAGGAAGGCTTTTCCTCACCCCTCCTCTCCTTTCACGTATCAGCTTTCTCATTTTTTCCTTGATTTAGATCTAATTGGCATACTAGAAGGTGTTGCTTTCTCATTTTTGAATTCAGTAATATTTGAGAATTTAGATGAGAAGTAACAAGGTGAGTAATGTGAACAAGTGAAGTGCTTGTGAAAGTTGCCCACAAACTAGAATTTCCCATTTCTTGCTTGCAAGACCAAGACTGAATGAATGCAAACATTTTGTCTGGCTGGAGAAAGGATGATGAATACTGCCCACTAACCTTCTAAAATAACTGTCACGCTTTTCAATTTACACACAAAACACAGTATCAGTGACTATTGTACCAGAACAGATGTGTTTTAGTTTGCTGAGCCAGGATCAGAGCATAAATCAGTTTCTTTGCTCTGTGTTTATTACACCACTGTACAATTTCTAGCCCTGTCAGGCTTTAGTGAGATACTGCTGTCTGCTTTACTGATTAAGCAAATTTTCATGTTTCAGTAGATACAGCAAGGTCTTAATATCTACTCTGCACTTGTCACATCATGCGCCCATCACAGAAGTTTATTTATGGTCTGTATAGTTTGCTTTTTTGTACATAATAGAAATAAAAATTCAATCTCATCTTTATTGTAAGGAGGCAAATGCATCCTACAGGAATAATATTTGTAGCAAAGTTCCCTGCTTGGATAAGTGTACTGATATTTTCTCAAGCTTTGAGACATCCTCACGCAGATATTTATTTTCCACATTAGTTGTGGAAAATGTCAGGTATCAGTATCAGGCTCTGGAATGTTTATATAAAGGCCTGGTAGTATTGACTGATTTAAAAACTCAACCAAACAAAAGCAAAACCAAACACCCAACCTTCCTGTTGTGGATCTTCCATTGAGTTCACCACAATATTGAGGCTTCTGACTTTGAAACACAACAGTGTTCCAACAGTGAAAACAGTACAAAATGAAATATTCTTGATCCATAATTTCTGACAATTTACTGATCATACATAGTAAACTACACACAGGAATTTAGTTTGAGAAAATGAAGTGGCTAACTGTTCTATTTTTTAACATAAGGTTCTTTTCAGAAGCTATTTAGGCAAGAAGAGAAAACTCACAAAAATTAAAGGGTGATAGCAGAGATTTAGTTCAGGGATTTCAAGTCAGAAGAGCCTCTCTCTAAAGATAAAAAAGACATCTATATATATAGATATATATATACAGATATATGTATGAGATAGAAGGTTAAACATATTTTGTGCTGCATTTTCTTTTCTGATACATGGCAATAATGCACAAAGAGAAGAGAGAGGTTAAATTGTTTTGCTCCCAGCTAATGCATTCTATAGGCTGTTCTGAAAAGAAGGAAGGAAACCAACCACACAGGCTTTGAGGAGACATTAACTGAAAAATTTACAGCTCTATTATACAGTGGTATATTCAGACAAGTATTGCCAACACCTATCTTTTATATGCTGCACTGCTTGCTAGTGAATAGGGTGTAAATGTTTTGACAGTGGGTATAAAGGGTTTTTACAGTATTTGGTAGTTCGATGTAGAATGAACTCTGAAGGAGACAATTAAGAGGTGTATTTACATGAAGTGCATAGGGAATTATCTGTGAGCCACACTGGCAGCAATGGATGTAACACACCTGATTTTCTGTAAACATGAAGAAAAACACCCTTTATTACTTCATTATTCCTTTAGGTGGGATTTTTTAAGATTCCCAGGGGAGTAAGGCAACCATTTCTTTCAGAATTTCCGTAGATTTTTAGCTGCTTTAGAGAACCTTATTCTTAGGGAATTAAGAAATCTTCTCATGACTGAGTTTGCTTTATTCTAAGAACTGTTGTACCCTGAGAAAACACAGAGCTGAATCCACATTAGAGAAACAAAAAAAACCTAAACAACCACTCAAAAACCCCCACACAAACAAAACGAGGCCTGTGTATTTTTACCTGTGATACTTTTCCTTGAATTTCTCCTGTGTATGGAGACTCAAGACAGTCCTATGCACCGAGTAAGTCTTCGAGGAGAGCTCCTTAGGGCACGATAGATTATCAGTGTGCCTCATCCTTGCCTAAAGGGACCTCTTGCCATCAGAAATACATTATTCCTCTGGGCCTTGGTTTCCTATACATGTCTGTGCGTAGCTGAGGGCACACCTCCTATACCGAGCAAGGCTCACCAGGGAGATTGCCGAGTCTCACTGATGCGTTGCTTCCCAATCCTGCATATGCCTTAGCTGTGCCAGGATGGTTACAAAGCAGAGGAATGGTGAAGAATGGCTCATAGGCTCCTGCTCATCTTTCCCCAGCACAGATTTATCTCCATCCAAGGTGTGTTACTGCATGCTTGACTCCTGAAATTGTGCGGGAGAAGAGGTGGTGCATACGGAGCAAAGAAAACTTTCTCCAGTCTCCCTAAGCAGCCTCACTTAGCTTTGCTTTTGTAGCTCAGAGGAGGCTGGCCCCACACAGGCCCCTGAGTACTGACATAAATCATATGTGAGTATATTCCAAATGTGTATTTTACCTGTTGATTTCTAAATACATCCCAGCTTTGTCTCCCAGTGCAGTTCTATGGAGACAGGAAGGTTTTATTTACACATATTTTAGGTTTTTCTTTTTGTGTCCTATTGCACATATTTTCCCTATTGCCAGTGTCCATAAATATTACTAGTTACTAGGACTTAAATTACCAACCTGCAGCACAGCATGAAATGTCTGCATTCTTACTAGCTGTAAATAGGAAAAGCATTACAGAGGAGTTCAGCACTCCTTGGCTCTTGGGCTCTTGCCATGACACTTCTGGCCAGATTTTGGAAAACAAACAAACAAAAAACAAACAAAAAACCGCAATTCGCCCCTAAACCCCAACAAACCAGTCATTGTGCTGGTTTTTGTTTGGGTTTTTATTGAATTTTTGTTGTTTTCTTGTTTGTTATGTTTTTGCTAAGCCTGCCCATTTATTTCAATGTCTAAATGGGAACAGAACTCTTTTGAAGATCTAGTCCCATGTGAGTTTGTTCTGCCTTAACAGCAGATGGTGAATAGCTTCAACAGCTTTGTTTCCATTACCAGATGTCTTTGATTTACTCTCTTGCTTTGCTTTTTAGCCTTTATTGCTTCTATTCTGAAATAGCAGAGGTAGAGCTATTGTTATGTCTCAGCTATAGCTTTTTCATACAATACTATTGATCTCTTCTTTCACTATTTGTTTTGTGGCATTATTCAAAAAAGTATTGTGCCTAAAAGGGAGGAGAGGGTGAAACCTCTTTAATAGCAGCACACTGTAAGATCTTATTTCTGCAAATATTTGTGTATGTATTTAATTGTGCATGCCACTCCTGCTGGAAGCACCAGAGAAATGACAATGTATGACTTAAATATGTTTGTTATCTTTTGACTATTTCAGTCACAGTGCATCTTTCTGATATCAGCGTTCTTTAAACTCTATGTGACATAGGCAGTCTCAAGGATGACATCAACTATTCAGTCTAGACATCACCCTGCTGTAGATTCATTGTGTCCTTTTTGGTGAACAACCCTAACTATCTTCTTCCAGTTTAAAAGTCCACATATAGACTTGCACCTGTGGGAGAGAATTGGGAAAGTCGACCTGAGGAAACTTGCTTTGACTGATGCTTTTCCTTGAGAGTATAAACCATAGCTGCTTCAGTTCTTGCACTGCAGGGAAGCCATTGCTTCATCCTCCCTGCTTTTATGCTTTTGAACTTTCTGAGTGGTTGAAGGAGCTGGGTTTTTTGTCTTCTCCCAGACCAGAGGTGGTTGCTGGTGTCATACATTGGAGTGTTTGTTTCAAGCCTTTTCTGTCCCACCTTATTATGGGATCTCAGAAAGTTCAGGTCTATTCTAAACTTTAGTTCCCCAGCTTCAGTTTTCATCTTAGCTTGTGTTGGCTCCTCATGTGCACCTTCATCTTCTGTGGGCTCTGGAAGCTCTGCTGCCCTCCGTGAGGTTCACAGAGTGATCTCAGAAGCTGTTCCTGTTCCTCCTGGCACTGGCTTCTGTTAATGCTGCCATGTGACACAGCCTCTCGGCTCCTCTGAAACCTGACTGGCTGCACTTGGATCAATCCCTTCTGAATTTCTGTTTACTTTTCTGGTTATTTCTTTCAAAACTGATTGCCTTTGTTTGTATTTTGGCCCCAAGTAAGTTTGATTTTTACTTCCAACTGCATGATTTTTTAAATTAAAATGAAGTGGGGAAAAAAACCCTATGATGTATTTTCTTCTCATCAAACCAGAACTTTTCTATTTTGATTCAAAATGCCCAAGACCCTAAAATCTGTTCTATACAAATTTATTTTCAAGCTTCTATAGTGGCTTTTCCCCTGAAATTTGTTTCCGCTCTTTTGGTTTGGTTTTTTGTTTTGTTTTGGGTTTTTTTGGTTTTGTTTTTTGTTTTCTTCCATTGTGAGGTGTATTCCAACTTTTGACTTTCAGATTAAGTCTTGAAGAGAAAAGTTGATTTGGAAATTTTTGGTAAATTTTCTCTTTTGCTATTGGAGAATTTCTTATTCTAAATGCTATATTTATCTGCCTAGCTCAGTTTTTCAGTTCAAAAAAATGGAAGGGGTTGGCTGATGCTCAGCAAACTGATCCTTCCTTCCTATGGCCATTTCATCACTATCTTTCTAAGTACTGATTAGATCTGCCTGTATAATTGAACAAATATAGTCCTTTACATTATTCAGGAGTTATCTGCTAATTCCTCATAATTCCTCATGTTTACTAATTTATTTATTGTTTACACTTGCTCTCGGTATAGTGTGTTTTTATGACCTTTAGAATGTGAATCATTCATATAATGATTACCAGGCATATTTATATTCATTTGGGCTTTGATCTAATCCTATCATAAACAAAGCAGATACTGGTATTGGCTTCTCTCTGTTTTGGATCCTGATTAGTGACCTACATCACACACTTCCCTGGTTAGATGTCTTAAGTTGCATAAACAGGATGAATCTCTTTCTTCTGCATTGATTCCGTGTGAATATTCATAATTGTTCATCAAATCAATTTTGCACGAAATTGAAGGCTTTTCATAATGGTCATGAAAGCACTTTTGGCACGAATGCTTTCATTACATTGTTCTCATTTATTCATGCCAGTATTTGTAACACTTTTTCTGAGTAAGACCTCATGCACTGGAGTGTTTGAGATCAAGCTAATGGAAAAACATGAAAAGAGAAAACATGGGCTGAGTAAATAGCTTCTGTTGCAGAAGGGTGAATGAAAGCTTCTGGGCTGTGTTTGTACCTGTTGTCCCTCTAATCTCAGCTGGCCTCTTGGTATATACAAATATATTATAATATGTATATATTATAAAATATATATCATTAAAAATAATATATATATTTATATATTAAAAATGTATTTACTATTAAAGTCTAAATTATCTTTTTATATAGACATAACATATGGTACTAATTGGTAGATTACAATAAAGGGCATGACGTAACTTTATCTGTGTAATAATGAAAAAATAATTCTAGACTTCTAATACATTGTGTGCCTTGTTGGCAAAGTCTATCAGTGTTTCTAGTTTGGATTCGTGCTTGGTGTGGCATTCTTGTAACAAATATAAATGTATTTAGTCTCCTGAGCTTCACTCAAGGATGTATGTAGGATAATCCTGAAGACAGAGTGGGCAGCTGAGGTGTCGTTGCAGAATAGCACTTTCTGGTGCTGAGGCTCCTGTAAACTTCGAAGGCAGCATTAGGATTACTTAGCTGGGCTCACTAAATTAATAACGAACTCACCACATCTCACATGAGCTTAATATACCCTAAATGTTAGGATGTTCTTTTTCCTTTTTGAAAGATTGGTGGCAGTAAAAAGAACATAATTATAACAAAAATGTTAAGACTTGCCTATCATCTACAAATTGTCATTACAGGCCCTGTATTTTAAAAATGAAGCTGTTAGTTAAGAACCTGGCAGTTGATGATGAATGTTCTATGATTTGAAATAACTGTGTTAGAAAATGTTATTCTCTTGCTAAGAATCCAAGATGTTAATATCTACAAGCATTGCAAAACTGGACTGTTTTTTTCCTTTTTAAAATCTTTTTAAGAGATTAGCAAGAATGAGAGTGACGGGTGAATTAGTTTTCAAAGCATCAGTGGTTTCTATTCCAGATAATATTTATAATTAATGTCCTAACTAGCACAAATAAGAGCCTCTGTGATTCTGTACCTCTTACTGGAGCCTTGGGAAACCAAAGTTTCTTGACTTTCGTTAAAACAATTTTAAATGTAGCAGTTTCACAGATACTGTCTATCTCTCTACAGCCATCTCAGGAGAGAGCAGTGCCACTCTTTTTCCAATTGTCTTGAGAACAGGATAATGTTTTTTGAAGGGTAGAGAGAGACTTTCATTGCTGTAATAACCACCCTCTGAAGAATTGAACCAGATACAAATAAAATAACTGGGAGGCAAGGAGAGGGAGGAGATGGTGGGGAGAGATGGTTTCTCGTGAGCTATTAACAGAATCAGGAGAGTGAAAGGGAAGAAAGTGGCTGGCTGATAATTTATTATACCATCTTTAGCAGAAAAGAGAATTAAAACAGAAAAAGAACTTGGCTGTGAGCGATGTAGCATTTCTCACCTACTCAATGATATGAAGTGCCCAGAACAGAAATAAGGTCTGGCAAAGAAGATGGTGTCATGTGTAAGCCTCTAGTGTTTAACTCCTCTGGTGGGAGTTGAGATCATGTGAACAGATTGTTTGCCATTAAGCTAATCAATGCTAAATTAACTTCATGTTGTTTGCCTGATAGTGATTCAAACCCTAGAAATATCCTAATAGTGTTCACTATAATACAACCCCTCATTTTTTACAACTTCCTTTGTTTTACAAATCCTCCATATTCATCGAGGCTGAATTGTCTAGGCCACCTCATTCCCTGTCAGGGCTGCATAACAATTCTGACACTGTTTGGGGAAGATGTAGTTATAAGAACATCCAGTTCCTATCTCAAAAGTCATCAGCATGCCTTCAATCTAGACTTACAGTATAAATACTTATTTTTTGTAATTAATGTAGCATTTGCTGGTGATGGCACTGTTTATCCTTCTCTGTCATTAAATGCTCTGAGATTGGCAGTGTGGCTCATCTGCATTTACTTCCAGCAGAGTTTTGTCAAAGAAGTAGCCATCATAATCACTAATAAAACTCTTCATGTGTATTTAAATTAGGGCAGCTTGAGAGAAGACTGGGTTAACAGATAATGTGATTTCAGAATCAGTTTTTGTGAAATTCTTGGGTACCTGGTGTTAGGATGTGGCGGTACAGCTTCTCATAATGCTCTGTATCATATGGATTCATATTGGTGCTATCTTTTTATTTGAGCAGAGTTAAAAAATTTTTAATAATTCATCTTGGAATACCTCCAATAAAACTATTTCTAATTTTGAAAAGTGCATTAATTGACACTGTTGCTGAGCAGTTACTTGCTGTTTTTAAACAAATGCTTATGTTTGCATGTTTAATGCCTATTTTTGATCTCTGGTGCAAAGATGATGCAATATCCTTCATAAAAGAGAAATGTATGTCATTGAGCAGACTATATATGAGTGTGTTTCTTCTTAGTACTGAGGGTATTCCTGTAGGGACTTCTGAGCCCCATTAAGATTGAGCCCTTCATCACTGCACCAAGTAAAACTCTAAAAGAAATTCATAGTCTCAAAGCAGACAAAAAATGAAAGAAGGAGGTGCTTTTCTACCTTTCCTGACATCTCGCAGTGCTTGCTCTTAGTACCCAGACCTCCTCAGTCCCTTCCTATGTCTCTCAGAGACATAATTTTCCTTAAGGACTTAATTAGAGCATTCCAAACTTTCAGGTAAGCCCTTCTTTGTACAAACTGATAATCCCTGAACTATGTTTTTTGTTACACTAAAACAATGTGGCTTTTCAGTTCTTGGACTCCATGGAACTCTCACTAGGACACGTGTAGGATTCTACGATGACAAACAGTTCCATAAAATATTACAAGTATTGTTTGGAGAAAGTTATCCCCACAGAGGGTAACTTTGGAACATTCACATACATTATTTACTGACGTATGTGCCACGTTCACGTTCCGAATGGCCTAATTCAACATCTGTTCCTGATGAGAGTGAGCATCTGGTGCTTCACAGATAGTTGAGACATGAGCTGACTGTCCTCTAGGCCGACCAGACAGACTGGAACCAGGTTCTCTGGGTGGATGGTAAGACCTGGTTCAGTGCCAGGTGCGATTCTGATCACACCTTTCTTGTGGGTTGGACTTATCTGTTATAACCTCTGTGCAAGCAGAAGCACCAGCAGCTTCAGTGTTGTGCCTCAGTATCAGGAAGCAAAAGAGAGATGAAGATTTTTCCAACACAAAACAATAAATTGGGAAAGTTCTTGAAACTCTACTCCTGTTAAACCTTTTCCTCCAATTTACCTGTATGCATCTGTGGATGTGTATGTGTGTGGATGTACAAAAGCAGAGAAATGTGTTTTCTCCTGGTACTTGCTTTATGTTCCTTCTTTAGGACCTATAAAGCAGTTACAAGGCAACAAAGTCTACAGAACTGCAATACAACTGCAAATGTCAGCAATGTATAGCAAATTCAAACTGCAATGCCAAGCCACGCTAGTCTGCTTAAATGATCACTTGTCCAGAATTTGCTGGTTTGATAGGCTGGTTGCAATTAAGCATTTGCTTTGAAAAAGCAATAAGGATGGGAAAAAGCAGGTCCTAATCACCAAATTATAAAGCATATCCCAGCAGACTCCATCAAAACTCTTACAGCTATCTTTCAGAAGTAAACAGCATAAACATTGTCTCCATCGCTCCGAGTCCTCCTAGAAACATTGCAGTCTTCAGAAGTTCCACCATTATGATTTCACTTCTGTTCGGTATTTGCGGCATTTGATTGCCTCTGACAGACCTGTTACCTGCATAACCATGGGGTTTTTTCTTGCCAGGGATTATCAGCCGTCAGGAAGCAGAGGAGTTGTTGATGAATAAATCTGAAGGCGCATTCCTGGTGCGAGTCAGTGAGAAAATCTGGGGCTACGCGTTGTCCTACCGCCAGCAAAACGGCTTCAAGCACTTCCTGGTTGATGCCTCGGGGGATTTCTACAGCTTCCTGGGGGTAGATCCAAACCGACACCCAACGCTCACAGATCTGATTGATTTTCACAAGGTAACACTTGCTAGGTGGAGATCAATAGCTGAGTGGAATGGATTAATAATTTAACGAGGAGCCGTGTAATTTGAAACCACACTGGAAAAGAGTAATGACCATAGTGGGGGAAAGAATATTGTACACTAAGCCTAGCTGTAACATTCATACTTCTGTTGCAGTGAATCAGAAGGCTGTTCCCCTTCTTCCAAATGCTCCAGCGTGTACTTGTGTCTCCTTATATAGTGTGTGCTCTCCTTGGCTACAAATGGACTAATAGGAGCTGACAGATGTAACGCTTTCTGAGCCTTTTTGCTGTGGAAAATTGGATTGGAAATACCATAGAAAGGTCTTTCAATGAAATTTCACCATTTTTCTACCTTTGATGTAAGAGCTGTAATGTGCAAAAGCAAGAGAGTGTGACCCTATAGTAAAGAATGGAACATGGAGGGGTTCTCTTTTAGGGATGTGTTAAGGGTCACTCCTTATTACCCAAAACAATCTTACAAGAGTAATTTACTATTCGACTTTAGATGGGTTTGAATTACTTTCCCTCTAACTTCTGTTTCTTGTTGCCAGACTGTAACTAAACAGTGGCACTGTTTCTGAAAGCATAAGTTGTTTTCGTTATCTCACATCTCTCCCTATCTTCATTTAATTCTGCCTTTTTCTTAGCCACACTTATAATTCCTCTTCATCCTCTCTTTCTAGTTCCTCTTCTTATTTAATCCTTTTCTCACTCTTGTCTCAGAGTAACTCTATACATTATTTGCTCCTCCTTTTTTTCACAGCTTTGAATTTTTTAAGTATTCAGTCTCAGGTTATTTCTCTTCTAAATTCCCTGTCTTTTAAATCTTGCTTTTATTTCACTGGTTTTGCAACATCCTTTTTGTGTTCCCTTAGTGTCCCCCCAGAGATCACTGTGACCTCAAATGTCCATAAATTGTATTTCCACAAGGGAAAGGTGTCACGTTTGACTGAAAAATATGTCCTCCCTTAGTTTAATGAAATCCTTTCTCAATGGCCACCTTGGCAGCCCAAATCCGTGACACCTCTCTTGTACAGAATATCCTTTTGGCCAGTTTGGGTTAACCAGCTGGGCTGTGTCCCCTCCTAGTTCTCCCTTATTCCTAGCCTACTCTGCCAGCAAGGCCTGAGTGGGAAAAAGAGAAAGCCTTTGTGCTGTGCAAGCACTGATCAGCAGCAGCCAAGTCTGTAGTGTTATCAACACTGTTTTAGCCACAAATTCGAAACACAATTTCACAATGGAGCACAGGCTGCTGTGAAGAAAGTTAGCTCCATCTCCACCAGCCCCAATGCACCTGGAAAGGGTCTAACCAGGGCCTTGTCAAGGAAAGAAAAACAGACATGCAACACCTCAAATGCAGATTATGAGGTGCTGGATGTAGGACCTCTGGCTGATATAATATCCCCTCTACACCTGGTGATGGTGAACCAATTCCAGCCATCTCTGCTCCAGCGATGTTCCTGTATTTTCATCACAGCTCATGTTAGGCAATCACTGTATTAGAAACACGTCTATTTACAGGCAGCAGCAGAGCACTTGTCAGAAGCAGAGTAGCTTTTAGTTCCTGCCATTTAAAAAAAGAGAAAAAAATGCTTGCTTAGGTGATAAGAGTTAATAGCTGCCCCTGTAGTAAGCCTGTCAGGGAAACTAGTTCACCTTTAATGCCAACACACAGTTCTCTTTTTTCTGTCTAGCTCATAGCTGTGTTGAAACTGCTCTCTCCCGCAATCACTTCAGGAGGCATTTTATCCTGTCTGTCACATGGTTTTCTTAGAGGCTTTTCTACCTGTGCTCTCTGGTGAAGTACACTGTTAATTTTCCCCAAGCCTCCTGGTGACCATCCAAGCAGTCTGTGTGGGACTGGTTGGGCTGTGGGCACGCTTTCTCTTGCGGCTATTGCTATATTTTTTGGAGAAGGTGCTGCTTTCTTCAGAACTATTTTTGGTAGAGTATACCTCCCCACCCCAAAAGTTGTGTGGACTTTTCTTTGAGTGCCTTTTCACTTTCAATCAAAATGAGCAGGGCTGGTATAACTGATTTTTTACTTGCTTATACCTATTGACTTCATTTTGTTTCCTTTTGATTAAAGAAACTAAGAGGTCACTCAAGCAACTGAGCTGACAGACACAAGGGGGTGGTAGCCATTACCTGGAAGAATAAACCTTACAGAATATGGTGTGAATGTGCATCTTCATTTTTCATTATTTGCATTTAAATACTGTGTGGAAAGTGAATGACTGCTAAATATTCATATTTACCTCCTCACAACCTTCTTGTCTAGTTGACGAGGTGGTAATTGGCCAAAGGTTGAACTCAATGATCTAGAGGTCTCTTCCAAACTAGATGATGCTGTAATTCTTTGATTCTGAAAATCATTTAATTTGGGTCGGAGCTTTCTGAACTGATTCTCAGTCTGATGTAATGATTGGGAGGGAACAGCAACTGGGAGCCTGTATGTGTTCTGAGGAAATCAAGCACCAAATTTGCACTAAGTTTCAATAGAAACTAGATATGTTTTGAAAGTGTTGGGTCTATATATAGGTCCATAACTTGGATCTAAACTTTCAGATGAAGGATTGCTATTTTGGTCAATATTCTGGATTCCAGCTCATTCCACCTATCAATCTTAAACTTCTACAAAAACAAAAACCGACTATCACTACTGTAGGAATAAATGCAAAGACCAAGTTCTTCACTTTTCCACTGAATGTCTTGGTAATCAGTCACTGGAATGATGCACTTGGCACGTGAATATTTAATTAATGAGCATAAGTGCTATGAGTACAGATTGCCTTTACCCTAGCAAGGGTAATGTCTTTCACCTTGCTGTCATCAGTGAGAAAGCTGTTACTGTTGTGCATGAGCACTCGGCATGGAGCTCTTGCTCAGTCTGCCTGGGGAAGTAGCATGGTAAGACTGGCATCTGTCTGTTAAACTAACCCATGAGAACACCCTTTGTAGGCCCCTGTAGCTGGTTTCCTAAGCAGTGCAGCAACTTACAAGTAGTACAAGTCAGAGCCTCTTGTGTGCACTGACTTCACTGTTTGATAGTAGCACAAGCTACTACCAGCATAAGTACGAGATAAACAAAGCTTGTAGAAAATGATTAATTGATAAGATCCTTTTGCTGGTCTGTAATTATTTAATCAAATGTTTAGTCATAATTGCTTGCCACTTACAGTGGAGTGATGGCCTTCATTGCTATCCTTAGAAGATAGGTGAGGCTTGTATCTTTGATATTTTAATTGGTTTTATCTTTCCAGGAAGAAATCATCACATCCTCGGGTGGGGAGCTACTCCTGGAGCCATGTGGACAGCAGAAGAATCCACCAGACTACAGCCCTTTATTTGAATAACTGATCCAGGACTAACAGCAATGCATTCTGGATAGCTGTAGTAATAGATAGTTATAAAAGTAAACAATGAAAGTAGTCAATCAACTTTCAAAGCCACTGGTCTTGTGGCCAAAAAGTATCCTCATTAGGAGGCCTAAAATATTTCTGGTTTGCATCTGAATTATCATCATTATTCATATTGCTAGCACCTGAAAGGTGAGAAATTACCCACAAATTGCAAAAGAGGACTACTTCCAAAGCATTTTCAAGGGGTTGTGGCCAATTGCACTGAATGCTAAGTTCCTGTCTTAATTTTCTCATGTTTTATACAACAGGAAGCATGGGCAGGAACTCTTCATAGAGTACTGTATGAAGTATCAGTGTTGGTGAACAGATTCTGTGCTCCAAAGCAAGGTCTGACAGTTTCTGTTGACAATTTCATTACTCAGTGGTGCACTTTTGATAACAACAGAAGCAAAACTGAAACAAGAAACTTCCCTGTGAAGTTTCTGATTGCTTACTTAATTAGGTGTAGCTTGAAATTTGCCATTCTGCTTTTGAATTCAGGCCTACAAAGTTCCCCACAGCAGAGACAGAATAAGGTCATATGCATTTTATTTACGTTTTCATGCAGCCCAACAGCCTTGGGAGGAACTTTACTCCTGTACAGTATGTGGTCAGTTTATTCTAAAGAAAACAGTTTGCTTTGCTGCAATTCTCTCGCTGGCCTTGTCATGCTTTCCACTTTTAGATGTGCAGGAGACACAGTGGATATTGCTAGCTTTACTTTGCAATAGGACTGGGTACTTTCCTCATCTGAGTTATGAGAGAGGGTGGGGCTGGTATATCTATATGTAGAAAACGTACAACTAATTACATTATCATAATGCTATTTTATGTTTAAAAACAAGATGCTCACAATGTGTTCCCGATCCATTTGCTATAAATATTAACCCTGTGAAAGTAGACCAGAAGCCTAGATCTCTGGAGCAGTTGCTTAGTGTTTGGACTAGAAAAATATTAAAATCTCATCACAGTACACATAGGAAAGGCACACTAAGCATATTTCCATAAGCTACTGCTTTGGGCAGTCTCTAAACCCTATGGGGTTCTCTTCAAGATGCTGGTGTAGACCCCTCCTGAACCCCCTGTAAATCCCTTTCTCCTCAGTCATTTGACTCTTGACTCACTGTTACCTTGTGTACTCTGACTGATCTAGAGGGTAAAATCATCCAGGAAAAGAAACTTGTCTTGTCCAAGCCAATAAAGCACACTAAACATTTAAGGTGCTACAGCAATAAATACTTGTGGTAGTAATAGCAATATTTTTTTATATAATTAATTCTATGGGTAGCTCATATTAAAGCACAGGTTTTTGCACACAAGCTTCATTCTTGGTCAGGAAGTTTTTTATTTGTTAACATTGGGTTTTGTGTGATTTAATCCATCAGTGTTTGTGACCCGTGAAAAGGAAATTCTATTGAACCTCCCACAGAGACAGCTGGGCAGTTTCTGTACTAGTCACTTGGAACACTGGCTCAGGAGGTTTTAAATAGTTACTGTTAGCACCTCGGGACAAAGCCAGTCAGGACACAGCAAGTAAGCAAAGAGCAAGAAAGATCTGCTTTTTCTGAGAAACCAGCTCTGTGCTTGCTCCCTCTGTCAGAGGCATCTCAAGAACCACCTCAGCCTCAAGATATTCACAGCTGCACAGTTTTGTCATGGAACAACTGGACCTCTACTTAAAGGAGAATGGGAAGGGACCTTTAAAATTAAAGAAAATGTAAGTATCCATAGGCTTATCTCTGAGGTCAGAAAGCAGTAGCTGACTGTATAGGATTAGACACCCAGGCATTTTACAGACCAGTCTTTTGCCTTTATGCACTGAAAAAAAACCCCCAAATAAACCACAAACAGCAAAAAAACCCCATGAAATGCCACCTTCCCTTTGGAAAAGGTGCTAGGTGTGCTAGAAGACATGCAAATTCCAGTTTTTGGAAGATTATTCAACCCATGGCACAAAATTCTGTGAATGTTTATAGACAGAATACTGAAGAGCTTGTTCCGCATGGAATTCACATTCAGAAGCTGATAATAATACAGCTATTTATTTCTAGTGACGCAGGTCCCAGCAACCGCTTGTGTTTTGTTTAGCCATTAAGAAGGCTTGGAAATAATAGCTCTTTAGCTTATGTGGCCTCTTGTGATGTAATTAACTTTATTGTCACTTCAGAGCATATTTCCTAATTCTAATTTTCTAATTTTTTCCATCTGAATTCCATCCATTTCTCACTCTAAGGTTTACCTAGCTTTCAAATAAAGCCCTTGCAAGTTCCCCTGCAAATGATGTTACTCGGAAAACTGCAATTCTTGCTGAGGGTTTTACTATCCTAATAAATGGCAGAATTCTCAAGAAAAGGAATTGCTTTTTTTTTCTCCCCATAGCCCCACAGAAATAATGAAAAATAACCAGCCGATTCATAGAGTTACCAAGAAAGAAATCCAAACAACATATGACCAGAAGCAGCAGCAATGAAATACAGTGCACTTAACTGAAGATTAGTTTTGAAGGAAACAAAAGGAGATTGTAGCTAGCAGAAACAGAAGAACAGAAGCTTTCCTTGGTAGAGATGTGCAGCTGTTGCCAATATACTTGAGTGAAGTACAAGCATGGAGATGTTTTTGAAGTGAACAGGTGCTTCTTGTTGCCTAAGGGGGCAGCAAGACAATAAAGGGACTATGAAAAGGAAGCCCAGTTAGTAGGAAGAACAGAAGGTAAAGCTGTGAAGGAGTAAATTTGGAAAATTAAGACAATCAGAAAGGGGGAAATTATTACTTATCCTGGTGTTTTGAAAGCATTTTGGATTTTTTGCTGCTCTGGGAGGAAGGCTGGGCACTGCTACGTCCTTTTCTCTCTGACAGTCTGCAAGATTTCCACTTTGAGCTAAATCTACCTTGGAGGTAGATTTGACACTCTTGAAACTTTAAGAGCTGGGCTGGTCTGTGCTGCAGCCTTGAATGCTGCATCTGCTTCCTTCTGTCTGCCTGTCCTTGTGTAGTGCTGGCTGCAAGTGTTCATCACTGGGTGAAAAAATGGTCCTGGTGCTGCCATTTCCTTGGCTGCCAGGGGTTGCTTTAGCTCATCCCCCTCGGACCTTGCAGCCTTGCTTCCTGACCTGTTTTTCTAGTGGTAGGTATTGGTGAGTCATAAGAGGGGCAGGGTATGGAGTTTCCTCGAAAAGATTCCCTGTCAACGTTTCTTGTTGGTGAGACCACCAGGAACTCACTGAGAGGCCTGCTGTGGTAATTGTGTTTCATAAGGAAAAATGCCACAGCAGTGAGGTAAACTTTAAAACTTTAAAAGGAACTGAACTTTTCTCATATCTGTTTCACAGCAATAAAATATGGCAGACAAGGTCCCAAGCTTGTTTGCAGGTATCTTTGAAAAAAGCATCTCTTGAGGATTTATTCTTGCTTCTTCCTGGATCCACAGATCCATCTGTTCTTTTGAGTTTTGTGTTTAATCTGTTATTGTACACATACATCTCCAATTTAATACTGCCCTCTTCTCTAAAAAACTACAAAAACCAAGCAAAGAAACTGACAGCAATCATGTATGAGATTTCCATGGTACTCAATGTAGGTGCCAGTCTATTAACTCTTGTAATTAATGGAATAATGATGTAGTACGAGTATTTGCATATTAGTTTTATAATAGATGTCCTGGATTATTCTCTAAAGTACTAAATCCCTATTGTTCTGAAAGAATGCTAAGCTAAATACAATAACACCTGCCTCGAGAAAGAAATAAGTAAAAATTGTTTCTATAACAGAGATTTATTTTCAGGCTTACTGTGTAGAAACTTTTTCCAAAAACCAGATTCAGAGTGAGAATTTCCACTGGATTTCAGTTACCTTGAATCAAATTAAACAAATATATTTCTTGGCTGAGGTGAGGCAGTATTAATACACTGACTACTACTAAAAGACTTTAGTTTTGTATGAATTAGGGATCCACTTCTGCTCGGTCTTCCCTCGAGTCACCACAAACCTGAATATAGAGCATTCATGGAGTTACACCACATATCAGTGCAGTCTAAATTCTTCCATTTACATACAGCCACAACACAAACCTGGTCTCAGGTAGACTGTGGTAGCTCACAGTCAGAGAAGCTTTTTTCTTTCTGTGAATAAATTTGTTTTCATAATTTACAGGTCACGGCCTATTTTTCAATGGTTTTCAAGGGCTGGCTTTCTTTTCTGTCTTGTTATGGCTTTGCTATAAGATTCCTTTTTCCCTTCCCAGGAGGATGGGGTAAGAGACCTCTGTGAAGTGTGTCCCTGGCCAAGCTATCAATGGCAGAATGAGGTGTTTGCACTTGACCAGATGCTTGGTTTGTGTTTCCTGAGATGAATCTCCTGGATACATACCGTCAGATGATAATGATGCATAATTGATTTTTATAGCTAATTTCTTGCCATGCAAGTGCTGTGTGAAAGCTTCTCTTCAAATATTTGTTTACTGCTAGTGATTAATCCTGTAGCTTGTGTAGTTACATGATGGCCCATAGCTACCGCAAATTTTCTACTAGGCTGGAGCCTTCAATGGGTTTGGTTTCTTCTCTCTTGGAATTTCTTCCAGTAGTTTTCAATGGAGGTAGCATTTTATGGTATCTTTATTATACATCAATAAGTGACTTTTCTTATAGAAGAGGAGTAACTTCAAAAGAGGCTGGACATTTAATTTGGTCCTATTTGTGTCCTCCTGATGTATGTACGAAGAAAACACTCGGCATGTTAATGTCTCCTTTAAAGTTTACCTGCCATTTCTCCCCCGTTCTCAGTTTGAATGAGAGCTGTGGGTGGGAGAAGGTCATAAGCTCACAAGCCATGGAGAGAAAAGAGGGGAGGCAAGGCTGGTTTATCCCATATGAATTTCCACATAAGAGCAGGCAAAGCTTGGATTAAGTACTTCCTGAGATGCACTGGTTTTCCTGCCTGGCATTCAGAGGATGTAGGCTGAGACCTGTGGTCACTAATTTTCCCTCACACAACAGCAACAGGAAGGAATTCCTAGTGGGTGAAAAAAGGGTCCAAAAGTTGTTCAGTAAGTAACATTACAGTGCCCCAGGAATGATACAGAAGTAGTGTGGGTCAAGAACACAGTAAAGACATATTTTTTGTGTGGGTGTATAGACCGGGAGTGATTGCAAATTCTTGTTTGGTGGGAGTTAATTCTTTTAATTGAATGATTGTCATCATTAGTGGTCAAGGCATGTGAAGATGTGGCAAATCATAGTGCACATTCTATTCCACAAACTGATAGAGCATAGATGGCCTGAAAGGAAAATCAGACATAGTTATCTCAGACAAAAGTTCCTAAGTATTCCTGTAGATTATTTGGGGCAGAAAATTGTAAAATGTATAATGCATATCAGGGTATGCAAATGTGGAAGCTAAGCACTGCTTACCACATAAAGCATGATGAATTTGTCAGTGTGATTTTTACAGCACTTAAAAACTCAGTGAAGAATAAAGGTATCCCTGGTTATTCTGCTCTCCTGTAGGAAATGTCAGTATTGTAAACAAGAAAATATCTTCTCATCCAGGAATTTAATCTTAATGATGGACTACAGCAAGTCATTTCTGAGAGCTGTACAGTGAGCACTGCACTGCAATTAGTAAGACAGCCAGCCTGTTGCACTTATGTCTGCTCTTGGTTCTCAAAGTCTTTTTGCTCTTGATAGCCTGATGCTAATGTGAAATGTGTTTTTAGGAAGTCATTCAAATCCAGTGTAATGAAGAAATGTTTGGGTATGTGTTTCATTATCATTTTTACTGTTGACATTTTCTCTCAAGGAATCCCAGAAAAAAAATAAAATTCTAACAGCAATGCGTAAGTTCTGGTCTGACTTCTAGATGCTATTTTGTTGCCTATTATGTGCTGTACTCATAACATGCTAGTTCATTGATTTTGACTTTCAGTGGCCTATATGCTATATTGGAATCTATCTCCATTTTTTTAAATAAGAAAACAGCAGAGACAGATGTATGTGAGCAAACTGTCCCATGAGATAGAAATGTTCACTGAATTCCAATGCTGAGCTCCCACAACATTCACTGGAGTTCATGTGGCAATCCTTAGGTGATAAATATGAACTTCTTTTATTAGGGCTGCCTGTTAAAATCACTTTTCACTTTCCCCAGAGCTAGTCTAAAATCTTCCATTGACACTCTTTAATGGAGGAATGTTCTGTTTTCAAAAGGCCAAGCTTCATAAAATTGTTTCAGTTCCTTAGAGTAAAAAATGAAAAAGAATAAAATTTTCTAAAGATGTTTTTAATTGCAGAAAATATGAAAGATATGCTAAAATATAACACAGCAAATTTTATATATTTATTAATCTCTAAAAGAAAGTGTGCTGCATTATGCTCCAAATTTGATGCAGATATTCAGTGTTTTTTGACATTTCATTAGGTATCCATTCTCTCCCTTAACGCTAGTTTCCTTTTAAGGGAGAATGAAAATACCCAGGGAGCAGTTATTCAAAATGTCAAGCCCATTAAATATCTGATTTGATGACTGAAATAAATTTGTGAAGGTTTAAATAAGACCCCAGATAATTTTCTCCAGAAAAAAATTAAGCTAAGAAAGTGAGTTCAGAAAAAAAGAATGGATGCATCTTGTTCACAGTTTTGAGTATATTGTGTTACATGGTTGGATCCTTAGAGTATGATTTACATTTATACGCTACTAAAAAGTCTGAGGATTTAAAAAATAATTAATTTAAATGGAATAATAAGTAACATAATAGAAAATATTCCAGTTTCTCTGAAAAAGGCTATTTCAATGGTTATGTAAAAGACCAAGCCTGTTCATGAACTTTTGTAGAGAAAAAAGATTTTCCAAGCTGTCATGGTGATCGATCACAATAGGAATTGGGTCCTGGATGAAGGTTTGTGATTAACAAATACAAGTGCTATGTACATAGTCTGAGCTGAATTCAAAGTTCAGACTATGCACGCAAATACCAAATGGAAACATTTGCAATGAACCAGCTCCTTGCAAAGGTGAAACATCCCAGAGAACAGCCGTCGTGGTGTGGCAAAAATGAATAGCTTGGACTCCAGCTGTCCAGTCCACAGGCTGGACTAGGAGCAGGCACTTCATTCAGTGTTCCAGGCCAGTGTTGTATCAGCTCCTCTGCCAAAGACCACTGATTATTTGAGGAGACAGGGTCAGGAGAGAGTGGGAACCTTGAATATTGCTATGAAAGGGAAAAAAACCCACTTCCTCTTCCCCACCCTAGATAAGAATCAGTTTGTAATGGCGGAAAAAGGAGGCGTTGTGGAACTGGCAGACATTGTTTTCCTGTTGGTGAGGTGACATGTACACAATTTGTTGAAGTCAATGAGACGGAAGCAGGGAATAAAGATTTCACAGCCGGGTCATTTCTTATTCATTCTGTTCTACAGCAGTGCACATACAGTCGTGGAGTGCTTGGAGTGCTAACTCATCTGTTCTCAGGAGCAGCTCAGATCCGGTGGGCTAAAAATACTCTGTCTGCCAAGGAGACAGTCAAGGTGTTTGAAAAGGCTGGGATGTTTTTACTTTGGGCCACAGATAAAGGTGATAAATTAAGAGGCATCGGGGCTCTTTTTTTATCTCTCTTCCTCCCCCAGACCTATTAATAATGAAGCAAATTCAAAACAATGAAGGAGAAACCTGCCTGCTGGCTAATACTCTGTTTGTAATCCTGGGTCTGCACCTGCCCACAGTGCTAAAGTTCAATTCAAGTTACACTTCAGTAATTGATGATCGCTTGCCATATCCCTTTATGAGGCTTTTTCATCAATGTCTTTTGTGGTTCCTTTTCTATCAGCAGCAAATCAATGAAAGTTTAATGGAATAGAGAGCCAACTTGAGACTGAATTATGTTGCTTTACCTGTTTCAATATCAAGTGAAGTTCTCAAAGGCTAGACAGATAATAGTTTTTCAGATTTTTTTCTTTGATAACTTTGTTTCTGCAGAATGGTGGCATCTTTGTAATCAGCTGTAATAAAGATTGAAGGCATTAATGAACTTGATTTTACTGTGCTGTTAGAGACAATGGAAAAACATGAGGTTTGAAGCTGAGAGCTGGATCCTTATAAATGCTGCAGCGGTGTAGCAGGGAATGCATCAACTCCTGGATCTGGTGATTCAGGAAGAATCTGAAACGGTTTAAAAATCTCCAGGGTAATGCAGTAATTAACCAGGCACGGGGAAGTACAAGGTCACGAATTGCGTTCCCTTGAAAACTGCAGTGGGATCGGCATTGTTGTCGGAACAGTCCCACGCAGCACTCTAAGGGCAAAGCTGCCCCGGGGCCGGCTCTGCGAGCAGCGATGGGCAGCCCTGAGGGGCCGGGCAGCAGCGCCTGCCCAGCCCCGCCGAGGGCATTCGAGACAAGTACCAGCCGAACAGCACTTCTCGCTTTTCCGGGGGTAAAACTCGCTTAACCGATTTGGACCCACCAGGATCGATGAGGATTCGCCGCCTGGCTTTGCTTTCTGTCGCCTTCTCTGGCGGGCTCCGCCCTTGTCCCCGCTCCTGCCGCTGCCCCGGGCTCTGGGGGCACCTGGAGGGGGGAGCCGCGCCCTGGCCCGGCCTGGGTGCCGTGAGAGGCTGCGGGGCCGCCCTCAGCGGAGACATCTGGAAAGCCTGGATGCGCTCCGATGCCTGCTGGAGCACGGAGGTGGCACCAGAGGACCCGCTGTGGTCCTTTCCAACCTGACCTATCCCATGACTCGTGAGGGCTCGGGCTGGCATCCTGTGGCCGGAGGGGCTGGTGGCCGCAGCCGTGGAGGAGGATGCGGGACGGAGCTGTCCCACACAGCTGGCACAGCAGTGCTGCCCAGTGAGGGCTCGGGGCTTGAGGGCCTGATCTCGCAGCTTTGCTCCAGGAAACTTTCCGAGCACTTTTCCTCAGCCAAAAGCCTCCTGTTTCCCGAGCCCTACCCAAACAAGCGCATGAAATGCAGGCGTGATAAAGTCGTGCCCCATGGGTGGATTCCTCTCAGGTTGAACAGAGCAGATAATTTACAGATTGAGAGGATGAAAGTGGCAGTAGGAAATGCCAAACTGCCCTGGTTTAAGGACTCTTTACCTGCTGAAGAGGATTTACTCTTCAGTTGCACTGCTTGTGGCTGGACAACGGAAATGGGAAGGCTCCAGGGAAGGAAGCTGCCCTGTTGCCCCCAAAGATAAGGGAAGAAACCCTCTTCTCCAGAATATTTGCATGATGGGGGCAGACTGGCAGATAAGATGCATTTTTTTGTTGTGTTTTGGCTTAGCTTCCCCAAATTGCTAGGGTAACTGTGGTGGAATGCAGGAAAGGTACCAGCTGATTATTTGAACTGGAAATTCACCCACAATGATGGAGGAGGACAGTGTTCATTGCCCTGGTTTGTTAACCAAGTCCAAAGTTTTAGTCTGATGTAGAACAAATCTAAAGGAAAAGATTGCCAACATACTTGTATCTCCATGAATCACTAAACACAAATCACATATTAGTTAAGTATGAAGGATGTTTACAAAAATGTGAATGTTTTCCACTTATTCCAATGGGTCTTGGGTGAAGCCTTGAATGTAAAAGAAAAGAAACCTGCCTTCTCACCTTCACAGCCACAGCTGGGGTGTACGTTGTCAGGGCAGTTTGTGTTTCCCTTCATGGAACTGTTTCTATTCGATGATGTAAAGTATATCAGTCTCTGGAAGTATAAATTTAAATATTATCACTACCACCTTGCTCCAGACAGCACTGAATACAATTTCAGAAACAGGAGAGGGAAAACTATCTGAACACTTAGAAATGTCAAAATAAGAAATGTCCAAAATAGGATTGTTGTGCTAGAGAGTTGAGTGGCAAAGAGCTATGTTCTGGATGATTTGATGTGCTTTGATACAGTCTATAAACTTTCAAAAACTGAGGCTATTTAACACACACTGAAATCAGGCTCAGAAATATAATGCAATAAAGCTTTTGCATAAAAGGAGTGTAAATGGCTATCAAGAATACAATGTTGCCTGGTTTTCACAATGAAATTATTCTGTTTTGATTTCTTTTTCTAAAGTAATCTCTATGCATCCTATTACTACAGAAAAAGCCAGAGAACATCTAAACAAAGTTGATGCTTTCTCAAGTAGTTCAACTGAAATGTTTATGCTTATTTAATATTTTGTGAGTGTTTTTCATGGTAGTTGAATTTTTAACAAACCGAGGAGTCCAAAAGAGAAAATCAAATGTGGACTCACAGCACTGTGATTGTAGTTGATGAGAAGCAGCAAAAAAGGTGAAGACTCTCCTGCCCTCGTTCTACACAGCACAAAACTCAAGTAGAGAACTGCTTTGTGACATGAAAGAAAGGAAGATGCTTTTGACTCAGAACGGATGAATTGTAGAACCTTGGAATAGCTGGAGGTTTTAAGGGGCCTTTGGAAGTCATGTTTGTACTAAAATTTTAAGATGGCATCTGCTGGATTTGTGTGGAATTTGCTTAATTTTCTTTAATCTTTCAGCATCTGGAATTTAATTTTTTTCCTTGTCGCTACACCCTCTGGAGGACCATAGGTGACTAATTTATTGGTCCACGTAACAGATCTGCTGTTGAATTTTTATGGATGTCTTTCAGGCTGGCATTTCTGGAGCTCATCTTTCAGTAGAGCTTTTCCTGTACACTTTTCTTTGTTTTTAAACTTTATCTAACAGTGGAGATGCTGGACTTTTTTATGTGTGAATATGGACAAAAGTTCTACTGAAAGGGCTGAAAAACATTTTACAAAAACCAGCTGGAAATTCTTGCCCGTGTTTTATTTTTGCAGTATTAAAATTCTTAATGTATAGCCATAAAGCAGTAGAGGAGTTGTTGGTTTTGTTGTTTTGTTGAGGTTGTCATCATTGGTTTTGGTTTTGTTTTATTTAAAAGAAAACACTCTGTGATGGGATACGAGAGGATTTGTTGAGGGCTTCATGAAGTTTCTTCTTTAAGCTTGATATTTTACAGTAACAGTTGTTGCACGTCTAATAGAATCCTATTGCTCTGACATCTGTAACAGCTACAGATGTGACAGATGAAGTGTCTGAGGTGTTGGGGGGTATGTAAGGAAAAGAAAAAGCAGCCCATCTCTAACCAAAGAACGCAAGGAAACGATTTGTCACTACTGACAGCAGGGAAATGAATAAATATTGCAATAGATATATGTATAGCCAATGAATTTGTACCAGCATCTGAGTGATGTCCTGTCTCAGGAAGGCTGGCAGACCAGGGTTATTAACTTCCTTTATGGAGAGCTTTCCTTTCAGGCAGGGACCCTGTGGTGTGAATCAACAACTTGGTTATTGGCTTTCCTGTATTCTTTCTCTTTCTAAAGTAGTACGCACATTATTACACTATAATGAGCTAAAAAACCCACCACAACCAAGGGTCTTAGTTGCATGTCCAGAGCTTTGCTCCAAGGTTCACATTGTGGCACCACAATAGAAATGGACAAGCCGAGAAGTCTCAATTATTCTACATAGCTTTATATGTACAATGTGGGTTTAACACATTGGAAAAGCTGTGATTTTATATAGACATAAAAAAATAAATTTCGAGCCTATGTTGAGGCACAGAAGGTTCTGACAGCTCCTGTCAATGTTTTTAGACACATATTAGGAGAGTTCTTCATCAATAGTGATCATAAGGCTACAAAAAGAATGGATCATGTTTTCTAGGACAATAAACAGCTAATAATTGTAGCACAACTCAGCCTACGAGCTGCTTCACTATTTCTTCACTATTTTTGCTTCATTTTTCTTGTTGCTCACTTTTGCAGGTCCAGGATCTTCTGTTACTTTGCTTCTTTCAGAGACATAGACATCTTCGCCTTCTTGATCCCTACCTCCTGCCTTTTCTTTTCTCCATTTTTTTTTTGTTTGTTACAATCTAGTGTTTGCCAATAAGTTGCCATTTCAGTGCACCATCAAACTGTGCTTGACACATTTCTTTGGCAAAGGTGCCAGAATAGTTATTGTAGAAAAGTTGTTGTAGAAACAGAAGAGAAGAAAACCTTAGATAAACAATTTAGTTAAAGAAAGCAAACCAATTTCAGGCAAATTGAATTCATTCTGGTTTTATGGGTAACCATAACAGAACTCTCTTGAAGTTTAAGAACAGTTCAGTGCCTCCACTTCCAGTCTCCCTTTAGGGTCTCATAAAGTTCCTGGTTCTTACTAGTTTTGCTCTGAGTGCTAAAAGGATGCTCTTTGAGTGCCTGCCTGATCCAAAAGTCCTGAAACTCCATGCAGGTTTGCCTTTATCTTCCTTTTACAGCTTGTTAAATGTGTTACAAGAAGCTATATAAAGATTGGGAAGTCTCAAAAGACCACCTTGATGCATCCCAGAGACCTCAATTCCACAAAACACTTTCAAATGGGGGTCTGAACTCCTGTGCTTCGTATAAAAGCATCTGAACTTTTTGAGAAGAACTAATCTCTAATGAAAATGTCCTTACGTATTTTTTAATCTATCCTGCTATTTTGGATGGTAAGTCCTTTAAGAACTCTTCAGAATACATCAAAATGTCACATTGTGCCGAACACCTAGTTTTTTCCCTCTGGATCCAAGCTTAAAAATGAATGCTGTAGAATAGGAGATCATTTGGATTACAGAAAAACTTCTCAAAATGTCAGTGGTAAATAGTCAGCAAATCCCCCATTATCAACAAAATGACACTGATACACGGTTAAAAAGTAATTTGTGATACTTCAAATCCATATCCTCACAAGCCTTTTATCTTGTAGCAGTCCCACCAGCACCAAGCAAAATATAGTTTAATGCAACAGGGATCTTTGGGGGTTTTGCATGCCTAATGAACTGCAGTAAACGTTTTAGAAACTCCTGCTGGACAAAGGACTTGGATTTTAATAGTGTTTTAAATGAAACCACTCAAAGTTGTTCTTAAGTCACCATCTCTCATCACTGTAATAGACATAAAATCCTTTAGCATGTGTTCAGATACCATTCATTTTCTGGATAAGGGTCATTACTGTTTATGAAACTGCATTGCTCACACTACAAGCTTGGATGGTACTTAATTAATCTTGTTGAGGGTTTTGATCTCTGACTTGTGTTTAGTTACCTTATCCATTCACTCATATTCCTTAAAAGCTCTCTATCATGTGTGAAGTGAAAAAAAATACCTCTCTAGTGTTACTTGTGCGGAAATTGTAACTCAATAGGCCTAAAGCCAGTATTTCTTCGATGTAGGTCAGCTGTAAAAATCCCATTGACTTAATTGGCAGAGGAGTTAAACCTATGTATGAAGCAGAGAAAAAAAATGAGTCAGTGGAAAAATAGTATGAAAGTTTTATACTGTCAGAGAAAATGTGGTGATATTCAAGGCAAAAAGCGTGAGCACAGTGATACACATTGGTGTTGGATTGCAGAGTGAAAGCTTGTTTAACCACAGTGCTGGGCTTTCAGCACCATGTTACTGTAAATTCATCTTGTTTCTGTAGATTTTATGGCTGGAATTTTACTCCGTACTTTTGACTTACCTGCTGAGGTTTTCTGACTGCTAATTAGGTAGCTGTTTACCCATTAATGTAACACAGCTCATCTTACATTAACATCTGGAAGTGAGCAGCCTGAACTGGGTTGTCCTTGAATAAGTGACTCACAAGGGCAAGTCCAGGTATCTGGTTGCAAGCTGCTGGCCAGTCAAACACACGTGAAGTATAACGAACCTTGTAAAATATATCTCATTAAGAAAAATAATGTTTTCCAGGCGATAAGTGGATCTCTAAAATTTTTGCTAAAAGAATAACAAAGAAAATAATCTTGTAAAATCCTTCTGTTAAATATAGTTGCTTACCAGTAAACATACTTTCATAATGTGCAGTACAAGGCCTCCCAAATACAGATGTTTGTGAAATGAAAAAATTATCAAGTTTTTGAATAAAAATTGGCTAGATTTGACTTCCAGAAATAATCCAGTCTTCAGTAAAATAGTGCCACAAATGTGTGTCAAAGTTTTTCTCAAAATACGAAACCAATTAAAAATCAAATTCATGAATAGTAGCTAAGTTTCAAACACATACCTTCCTTGTTAAAACATCTTACTCGCATGCTCATTATAAAAGTTTGTAGACCTCTGGTTGACTTCACTAAAACCTGAACTGCTCATGTAGCTTTTCTTGTGGGTCCTGAAAGTATTTTATGATTCTTTCTCCAGCTTCTTTTTCCTTCTCAGCTGTCAATCACAGTTCATAATTGAGCAGTCAGAATGCTGAGACTGGATTGTGTAGCTGAATCTCAAAATGCTTTCTGCCAGGAGTCCAGATTAGATTATTGCAGTGGTGTCCCTCATCCAACACTCAAGCAGGAAACATCTAGGGCTGAACTTGATTATCTCCATCCAAAAGGATGGACCATGCAAGCTCCAGATCATAATCTAGACACACTTCAAGATGAAGAAAGTAGAGCTTTTAGATGTAAAAATGGGGCTCTAATGTTTGGCTATCATCACAACAGGTCTTCAGAGGTAAAAGTAAGTAAATGCAAGCCCTTTCCATAGTCTAGTCTATACCTTGGGTGTTTTAATTCTAAAGAATATAATCCTCAGCCTCAATTTATTCCTCTCATGGGGTTTTAGATGATTGACTTTTGCATTGCCTAGTCCTCTTATCCTACCACAGAAAAATTCAGCCGCATTCAGAACACCAGCGCACAGCCAGTGCACATCTTAAATACTGTTTTGAAGCTTCCAGTCGGCTGTATGGGGTGACTTGGTATCCTGGGAAAACTGTAATGGTGCCTTGCCATGAACACAGTGTTTCCACAACCCATAGAACGAGGTAATGGGATGTGGGCTGGAGACATAATTGGAAAGAGTGTTTGCTACATGATGGACTGCATTCCAGTGAAAGACCACCATAGCAGTAAGGTAATGATGGGAAAACTGCAAGTCAAACACTAGATACTTTAATGCAAAATGTTAGGTACCAAATGTTTGCTTGCTTGGAGGGTATATTTAGTGCTACACAAACAGTGCATTGAGTTTGTGAAAAGGTATGTGCTGCCTAAGGAAGAAAAGTGCAATTAAAACCTCATTAAAATTGATGTAAAGGAAAGGGCTTTGAAAAAAATTACTCTCTCAGAGGTTCAGCATATCTAATTTGTTTCCTTTCGAACCTAGAGTACAGAATCTGAAAATGAGTATATAGTCTAAATACTGTTATTCACACAGATGTGAGTGAAATCTTTTGCTTTGCATATTCCTGCTGCAAGCAGACATGGAAGTGCTCCTCTTGTGCTCAGAGATCTGAAGTCACGAGCACAGAGTTGAGGCAAGCTGTTAAACCCCAAAGCAAGTGAGTGTATATTAACTCAGCTCTGACACTGGGCCCAGTTGTAAAGCCCAGCTCGTAAGTTTGGGTGCTCAACTGGATGATCATCTATAACTCGTAATGCTGGAGTCAGGAAACACCTGATGGACCAAAGTTGAAGGAGGAAAGCCAGAACACTTTATTTCCCACTTGTTCTAGGTATAATAGGACATCTTTGAGTAACTGGTAGCATCCCCTTGTAGTTGGCTTTAAATATATATATTACATATCTATTTATACAGGAAAAGAACCTTTCTTCATATGAAATAAGGAACCTCCTGCTGCAATATTCTTCCAGGATTTGACTAGGGTTCATAGCTTATCATAAATGTGTATTGAGGGTAGTTTTTACAGGCATGGAGTCAAATAGGTTGCATTCTGGTTTTGTCTGGACATTCACAATTAAACCTTTCTCAGGGTTTGGCAGACACAGCCAATTTAAATGTTTCAGATCACAGTAAAATTGGAACAGGCATGAAATTGTCTTTAGCTAGTGTGTCCCTGCCACTGCAAAAGGCCTGAGTTCTGAAATGTCAGTGAATTCAATTTCTCATCACCCTTCTACTTAGGAGACAAGCAGACAGCACCTTCTGTAAAAATAAATATTTTAATAGCATTTGGTTCTCTGCCTTGCAGATGAAGTTATACCTTTAAAATTAAAGCCAGAGAGCAAGACAAAACTTGACTTGTTTTGTAGAAACAGAACCATGTATGGACCAGGATGATTGTATGCTCTTCCAAGAAATATAGCAGACAGGGTTGGTCATTTTGGCAGCACTCAGCAGTTCACGTATTTCTATCTCAGTTTCAAGCCCAGTCTTGACTGGAAACACACTACAGCACAACTTTTCAAACATGATGAATAATTTTGCATTGCCTTGTTTCGTTAGAGACATTTTATAAGGTTTTATGTTTGCAAGTGCTCTGCAGAACAAATTCTTCCAAAGGAACTTGGGCAAAAAATTGACGCACCCAAAATCAGTCATTTTTGAACAATCTTTTATCAATTTTATTTGATAAAATCCTTCTCAACAGCTCGTGATTAGGACTTCTAAGAAAATTAAGAGTCTGGAATATGGTTATCAACAAGAATGCTCAATTGCTGAATACTTTTTATTCGTGTTAAATATAGTATATAGATTCAATGTTGTAACCCAGCCTAATTAAGAGAGTGTTTAGGTCCTATCTGTCCCACCACCACCTTTTTGAGAAGAGATGGGGATGCATTGCCAAAACACAAAATGCTGCTCCTGATCCAGTGATGTGCAGAGTTTGTTTTTGCAGGAACAGAAGTGTGTTTGCCTACAAAGGAGAGGAATACTAAGACATACTTCATCCTTTTTGGCTGACTCCCCCTCAGGTGGATGTGGAGCAGCTGGAGGACAGCAGCTGCCCCTGGCCCTCACGTGAGAGTGATGACGAGTGCTCTTCTGCCCTCCCCCCCATCTGTTGGGATCTCCATAGGTTCATGTAAGCTCTGGCCGTCTCCTCATTCTCTTTTCCCTTTGATGGCAATGCATGGGAAACTTCAGTTCAGGGTAAAAAAGCCTCACAGACTGAAAGGAAGTGGAAAGAAAACAAATCCCTGCTAGCAAGTGCCTAGACAGTAGTTCATCTAGGAGTTAGGCTGTCCCTTTCTCATGATTTGTTGCTGGTGCTTCTTCTTTTCTGTATTATCGCTGCAAAGAGCTCTCCTTCTGACTGTGTGAGCTCTCAAGGTCTCCTGGTCAGTGCTATTAAGAAACTTACTCCGCTTTTTTCATTAATAACATGATGGACTAAAACTATGATTTTTGTTTTGATATCTCAAATTAGATTTGGTATTTTAACATTAGTGTGAAAGAAAATTACCTAGGGTTTCACCACTGTGATGACTGTTGAAAATAGTTAAATCCATAGGCACCACTGAGAACTGGCTTCAAACAAGAACTTGAATGTCAGTCTCTCACATCAGGTTGTTGCTTAAATAATTCGATGCTTTTGACTATCTTGTCTCTGTTCCTCCCTTCCTTTTCTTTACTTCTCTGTTCAGAGAAATGGAATTTGTGTAACCAACTTGTCTTCTTAATGTACCTTGTAGCCTTCTGGCTGTGCCACCAACACTGGGTGAAGACACCAGAAATAAATTTGTTGTTTGAGAGGGAACAGTGTGTGGGGGAGTTTCTCAGGTTTTGATGTCTTCTTTCTCCCACAACTTGAGCAAGAGGTTCCTAACCGAGAAAAAGTGAGCTCATGAAGTTAATCAGAGGAGTAAGTGGAGAATTATTGACAATGGAGGGTGATGGAAGTGACTCAGCAATCAGTCAGGGGAAGGCAGGTATATCTGTCTGCCTGCTTGTTTGCACACCTTAAGGAAACACTTGCAGGGACAGCAAGATTGTTAAGGAGTCCAAATTTTGGGAGTATGCTTGTAATACACCACAGCACAGCCAAGACTGAATTACAGACATAATGGTTTAAAGAGCATAGCATTATTAGTCACATTTACTAATTAAAAAATTGCTCTGTTCACCCCAAATATCATTAGAGAGAAATTACACAGTACTGAAATTTCCATGAGAAATCAGCATTAAAAACAGGGTTGTTGTCCTCATAATACAAGTAATTAAATAAGGGGGAACCCAGCACCAGCACAGATTCCACGGGTTTCAGACATGATAGCAATGGACATTGTGAACTGGGATTTAAAAAAGAACATGTTTACTGTGAATGCTTCTTATCTCTTTTACACAATTTGTCTACAAAACACTAGGCAGATTTAGAATATGTGTTTTGAATAGCAGAAAATAACTTAGCTGTTACTCAAACTCTTTCAATGACTTAAAAATAAGTTTAAAAAACAAGCTACTAATGATAAAATTTTCTATTCAGGGGTGGCATACACATAAGCCTGGGAAAAGTTACCATTAACTATCATTCTCGCTGTAAAGCTGCATGAAAGTGTACAGTGCTCACAGCTTGAATGCAAAAGAATGTACTATGCGGAACAGGTGATGATCAATGCAATTTAAGCACTTCAGGGACCATCTGGGCTTTCAGTTATTTTAAGATGGAGAAAAAACAGCTTGACATGTTGACTGTGAAACTGCAAATACCAGTATTGTACAACATTTTTCAGTATTTTGTTTTGTGTCTTTTAGCAAAAGAATGCATGGAAATCTTCAAAGTGTAGCACTAGAAAGGGACCTTTTTATCTTGCTCATCTCCTTTCAGTGAGATAGCATTAATGACAGATGTTTTGTCCTTCACTGTCTAAGCAGTGACACAACTTCCCTGGACACTCTAGACACAGAAACACTGTGAATTAGAAATTGTTTTTCCAGAACCTATCTGAAATCTCTTCAGCAGCCAAAGTTTGTTTCTCTTTTTTCCTCCTCCCAGTGAGACTGGAGAACAATTTCTCACTATAGCAGTTTCACCAGCTTTTATATCATAAAACTGTTGTCATGTCACCTATAAGATTGCTCTTCTCTAGACTAGCTCTGCTGAATTTGTGCAGCTTTTCCTTTTACTTCACATTTTTAAACCTTTGACTCTTAATGTTCTCTTCAGGATTTGGTAATTTGCTTTTGTCTGCCCTAAGCAGACAGGCCAAACTACAGTCAGGGTTCTAACTGAGCTCATCAAGATGATGAAAAGCAGAGCAATTCTCTCCATTTTAGATTTACAATATTCCTGTTAATACAGTTCAGAATAAGTTGACTCCTATTCAGGTTAAATCTTAACAACCAGAATTTTCCCTGGTATAATCTGATGGTTTGTTTCCTTTCTTTATATTTATGCTCTTTATTTCACCTTATTATGGGCAATGCTTTGTTCTGGTCCCAATTTATGTTTAAACCATTTTTCTGGCTTATGAGGATTATTCCAAATTTTTATATTTTCCTTCAATATGCTTTTAAATTATCCCAGTACAATGTGATGTGTGAATTTTCTGTGTTTATTTAATTACTCAAATAATTTACAGGCATTATGGCTTGAATAGTTAAAAAAAGTAATCACAGGGCAGACCTCTGGAAGATCTCATTTAAAGTCCCCTAGTCTGATAAGTCATAAACTATTTGTTTTTGAGATTATAATTTTGCTGGCCATTATGCAAATATTTCCAGTTAATTTACGTGTCAGTGTCAAATGCCTCACTAAACCTGAGGGGTGGCAGGTTGCTTAACCTTGCTTAACCTTGTTCTCTGAGCCAGCTAGAGGGAAATTCACTTGCTCTAGTAAGATGTGGTGTTTACATCATGAAGGAAATTATTTTATTTACTTATTGCTATTCTCAGAATGCTGCAAGTCTTCCTGGATCTTCCCAAATATCTCATATGGCTGAGTGATTTGCGGTTTTCAGGTACTTCTTACACTTAAAAAATAGGTTTTCTTTTCTCCTTCTGTTTTTGCAATCTCAGTCATACTTTTCCCCTCCGTATCAGGATCAGTTTCTGACCTCAAAGCACAAGTATAGGCACTGTGTTTCTGGGGGAGCTCTTTCCAGCTGTGATTTTATTCGCCTTGCAGGCTCACTGCATTTCCTTGCTGTCACTACCTCTGCGTGCATGCATGTATTCAGGCACTCCCAGAAGTCTTTGCATGAAAAAACTGAGTTCAGAAAAAGCAGGCTAGAGCCCACAGAATAACAGAGTTTTTTCAAAACCTGTCTCACAATATCACTATTAGGATAAAAAATATACATGAAGAAATGTTTTCAAAGATGGAAATTAACGTGTACTCTGTAAAATGGTGTGGTACTTGCCAAGGTTACACATTATACATAGATGTAAGTGAACCTGAAAAGTACTGAACATTGGATAATTATTTTCTTCATTTCCACATCCTAAACTTATGAAGGAAATTAACAGAAGTGTCTCAGAAAAATGTGAGCTATGGCTGTGGCTGCCAGACAGGCAGTGCGCCTTCTCTGAATAAGGGCATGCAGACAATGTTGAAAGCTGTTAGTACAGGAAAACCAGCCTGAATTATAGAAGGGTTTTTTACTATTAAGCAAAACTAAGCCATTTGTATAAACGAATTTGGAATAGCAAACATACCCCACAATCCCCCCAACAATAAAAAAATTTGCCTGTTTCATAATGGAAGGGTAGGGAGAGGGCAAGGGGACAGGCGTGCCTGTATTTTTATTATCATACATTGTATATACATGTACTTTGATTATAACTTACAATGCAGTGAGTAAATTAAAGTGTTTTTGGTGAAATATACGTTACAAGAAATCCCCAACTGAATGAGATGGTGGAAAACAGTAGCAAAATAATAAAGTATGAGTTATGTAAGTTGCAGTAGATATCTTTGCTCCATAACTTTCAATTTAACAAAGGATCAACAGTGTTGCAGGGGTGGTTATTTGCTAGTATTTATTTAAGAGTTGAAACAATAATGCCTGCACTGTTAGGGCCTGGATATTGTCACTGACATGTGCAAGCAAATAAAGTGAGAGCAAAGCCATAAAAAAACTCCATTCAGAATCTTTTAGCCTGCTGCAATTGTTTGGTTAAATTGATTGGAGCATATCTAAGTCCTCAGTGTTTGTCAGGGCAAAGCTGGTAATTGTACGCCACTGGTACATAAAGCACATCTCTGAGTTCCATGCAAGGACACTTCAAAACAGAGGTCCTGTATAGGAACTGAGGAAAGCACTGCAATGGCTGGAGGTGGTAACCCTGACTGAATGGAGTCAAAGTGCTGTTCCTGAGGTTTTTCTGTTCTGACAAAGTTCAACTTTGCAACCAGTTGAATTTGGGAGCTTTTTAAAACTGTGGTCTAATTACAAAGAACACTATTACGTCAGAATGGTGAGAACGTGTGCCCTTGTTGAGCTCTGATGATAACCCTGTGTCTTGATTACTGTAAGTGAAACATGTTGATTTATAAGGGAATGGAGCTGACCTTTGTCCATGTATTTTTTTTCTGAGGTATTTCTGGGAACTGCCTCACTTTCAGTGAGAATCTTTGTGGAAGGCTGAGACTGCTACGAGGTTAGCGAAAATACTCTTAAAGCAGGATTTATTTTGAGGTAATCTAAATGACTAATTAGTCATTGATTAACAGCTTAGAGGAAGGCAGCTAGAAGTAGTCTCTTCTGAACTGGACTCGGTACCTCACAACAGAAGAGAGTTTTGCAAATTCTCATAATCCGATGTCAAACCTTCAGTGCAGGTTGCCCAGCTTCCGTAGGATCAGTTGAGTTGTAGCCATGTACACCAGCTGAGATTTTCTCCCGTGGAGCTGTAACTACAGAAGCATCAACACTAAGATAAAATTGGCATGTCAGGTTTCCTTTTTGGGAGCTACAGTTCATCTGGGAACCAAGTTTTAGCATTCTAGGGGAGTAAAAGCCTTTTAAACATGAAAACAATTAATGAACATTAAGCAGCAACTAAAACAAACTTAAAAGTGGATAATCATGCCTTTCACTAGGAGTTTAGATACACTGTTATTTTTCTTTCAGAAAAAGGTCAAAGGGATTGAATTAAGGAAAGTAAGATAATTATTTTAATTGTAAATACTGATTTCTACATCAAAGACTCCATTTCTGCTTTTAAGAGTGATTAGAGAATGTTTTGAGGATTTAGTGTCTTTTTCCCAAGCCTGTGTTTTTCCAACTCCAGCAGTCCAAAACTGATTCTACTCTCCCAATATGTGGTCTTTCATCACACTGTTAACTTTGAGAAAAGTCTTTCCAACATTTCAGAAATTCTTTAATAGAATAGATGCCTACAGTTGCAATAACTGTTTCTTCTAACCCATGGGGATTTGCATGTCTGATAGCTGAGGAGCAAACATCTTGAAAGGGAAGAATGACGCATTCAAGCTGTGATCCATTTTATTGCCTGAGACTTCATCATGTGCATTAGGCCTTGAAATTAAAGTTTCTTGTAAAACTGAATGTGCTTCTACTAAGATTTGCCTCGATAAAAACAAGAGTTGTAGTGAAGACAAAATGCCTTTGTTTGTTTGTTTTGTTTTAGTGTCATTGAGGGTTACAAGTTGAGTATGTTCATTTTTTCAGTTAGGTCAAAAGCTGCTGTTTAATAAAACATTACCATGGCTTTATGGAGAATAGATCAACGTGATAACTAATTTCCATGTGTTCTCTAGAGGACCTCCTTCACGTTGGAGATGGGACAGAAAGCCTTGTTAAATGCATCCTTTACGGCTTCTAGTAGGAACTTTGTGACTCCAACTTTTCAGCATGGCTTATTTCTTCCTCATAAGAATATGGAGGGTGAGAGCTGAAAAGTTCTGGTGCTGGTCTTTTGCAGTATCTATGTCTGAATCAGCCAGATTCTCAAGGGTCCTTTCATTAATTTCAATGATATGCTATCAGTGTGTTTTAGGGGCTGATTTGATGGCCTGAGTCTATAAAAGAACTTCAAAAATTCGTAATGATATCATTGTGAGTGCTGTTACTTTTATGAATATTTGAGTTATTCATTCATTTTTCATGACGACGAATCTAACTATCCCTAAATGAATATTGGTGTCATGTGTCCTCAAAGATATTTGAGGCATTCAACAAAAGCCTTGTGGGGTGGTGGTGTTTTTTTACTAAAAAATTTCTTTCAATTTTTAGAAGTACCTGAGATGAAGAAGGTAAAAAAAAAGAAGTTAAAAAAAAGTGACATAAGACTTTCCATCTTGTAGCAAATTGTCTACAAATTTTCCTGTTAAAGCAAAGCAACTTTTTTTCTCTCTTTGTAGTTTTGAATTGCTTTAAACCACGAGTAGTGGCTTAAAAAGGAATAACATTATGACAGAGAGAATCATATTGATTACATTTACCTAAATAAATAAACTCTCTATCCCTAGTGATTTGATGGAACACCAAGATTTTATTACCACCCTTTCTTTCCTTTTTTTTTTTTTTATTTCTTGACTTATGCACACACATACTTGCACAACATGTATGTAAATACACATAACCTGCAGTGATAATCGTTGCAGGTGTTGGAGACACATGTGGAATCATTAATTCTGTGTGATCTCACTCTGAGCTCTCTATTATTCTATAAGAGGAAGGTACATTATGTAAGCCTCAAAGTGAAACTAGTGTCTCTTAACAGAATCAACTAGGGGAGAATGTTCAAAAAAGAGAACAGTGTTAGTAGCTAACACAGAAAGGAAATGGTGTATGTGCAACTGTCTTCATAGTAATATAAAAATAGGAGTTCCCTGCTTTAAATTACTCTAACTAGACTAGATCTGTTTCTTACACATTGCTAAATGTTTATTCAGAAGGAGTCAAACAAGTAATCCTTCAGAAGGATGCCTATAGACTAATAACATCCAAGGACCCTTTGGTAAGTTTTTGCTGACAGATTGGGAAGTTGTAGAGATGCACCATGAAACTATTGAAAATAAATAAATAAATAATGCTGGCTCAGCTGGTATTAAAACCTGGAATGAAACTGTACATGACTTAAAAGGATACCTTAAGGAGTTCACCCTATTTTTGCCATATACTAAAGTCATTGTGAGTTGTAACTTCCTAGGAAGCTCCTAGTGCCATGCAGCTGTTGGTAGTTGTAGTGGAACCTGGGTATTTCCATTCCCCTGGTTTTGGAGCACACACTTACAAGTAACTATGATAAAGTTCATAGTACAGTGTCAGAGTTGCCATGTAGAGAGAGAGCTTCACGCTGCTTCTACTGTGACCAGAAATCGAGTGGAGTAATCAAGCTGGTTTTCTCTATTTCATCTGGCTCTGATATCCCATGGTTAAGGGTCAAGACCTTTAATCAATTCTCTGGGAGTCCTGTGTATCTGATTTCATGCTGCCCTGAGCCCTTCCACAGAGAATACTTGCAATCTTTCCCCTACTTCTATAACCATCAGGGATTTCTGTTGGCACCCAGCAAAATGGGGTCAGGAGAATTGAAAGCAAATCAGGTAAATTTTTGTGCATTTTAGGTAATCACTGTTGTACTTCAGTAGATATTTTGTAGACACACAGAAAAATCCAGTCTAAAGAGCAGTTAGGCAATGCTGTTTATTTCAGCAACAAAATGACAATCTTTAAAAAAGATATGGCAAACATTTAAAATATGCCTATTACCCATACACAGGGGGAAAACCTAAACCTTCATGATCGTTTGACTTCAGATTTAGAAAAAAAAAAAAAATCTTTCCAAAGAAGTTTGGAAGACTGATGGTCTATGATGAGACTGAGTATGGCAAAATTTAAATTAAAGAAAAAAAAAAAAAAGACAAGTGCCAAATGCAGCATCAACAGTAGCTTGCAAGATGAGACCTTGTACTGTATCAGATGTCCTTGATATATTGAGCTTTTTCTCACACCTGGTTATATGAAGGACAATCCACTTTGCAATGGTGACCTTTGGTAATTGTGTCCCTGCCTGCATAGGTGACAGAGTTTGTAGTTGTGATTTCACGCTCTTTCCAGTTCCTTTCTAGTTTTTGCAAGGGTTCCATAATTTTCTGCTTTGGTACAAGGCAGCATAACAATGATAGGGTCAATGTCTCCTTTCCACAATGCCAAAGCAGTTGTGCAAACAGTGACTCCAGTTGGGCAAGTCACAGGTTTGGGCAAATTGCAGGTCTGTCAAAAGAATGGATTACATATGTGGAATTCATGGGAGCAGTGTTGATGGGGAATCAGATTATAGCAGAAGTACTTGACTGGGAGGTGCAGCAGGAAATGTTTTGTGTTGAATGGATGGGAAATTCCTAGTAAGTGCATATTTCTGGTCTGGTTCTTTTTAAGGTTTTGATCTAGAAAGACATGAGCTTTATTACTGTTCTGTCCCCTTGGTGTAAATGAAAAAATAAAAGCACTGAGTCATCCTGACTACAGATCATGGTGCTCTTATCCTGGCTCATTCAATCTCCACATCTTTGCTACTATTCATGACAATTTCCTACACACAGTGTGTAGGCTCACGTCCTTCTTAATGTGCTTTTCTGAGAGCATTCTGTCTTTCCCCAATCAAATATTAATTTCACTTATCCAGCACGGTTTTAAAAGCTGTTTTTTTATCTAATATTATTCAGGAAGTTTTCCTGTGATAGAGTCTTGCAACTTTATTGTGATGGAACAAACAGCAGTAAGGCTAGTGCCTGAGGTCTCAGACAAAATTTAATAAGATTCATATAGAGTTTTACAGCAAGAATAAATGTTTCAGATAAAATCCCAAGGACAAGGCAAACAGCATTTCAATAGAAAAACAGGTTTCTATCTAAGTTCTGCAGGGAAACCTCACATCTGAAAGCTCTTATTACCAAATAAAATGGATATTCTTGCTATCTAGTCTTATATACTACAGGTCTGTTTGCTTTGCTTCACACAGGCAGTGTATGAGAACTGAGGTAATGAAATCTATCTGGAATCTAATCTAGTAAAGTCAGCCTTATCAAAGGTTGTCTCTGTTTGTAGGGCGGGAATAATGCTACCAGGTGGCAGGACATGCTGTGAAAGGCCGAGGAAGCTGATGCTGAGTGCTCTGGCTGCCCACCCCTGCACAGTCCTCCTGGCTGTTGCTGTGGCTGGGAATGCTGTTCTGCATTGGAACATAATCTGCTTCTCATTGTAATGTTGTTCTGTGAATAGCCCTGGCATCCCTTGACTCTCCATCAGGCTGCTCGCATGCCTCACCAAGACAGAGCACTGAAATTCCATAGAGAGAAGCTTTTCATTCCTTCTGCCAGCACCATCCAGAGGCAGAAAAAAGTTATATTGATAAATGAGTGAGGCTTTTCTTTGCAAAGTTTTGCATGAATTCCCCTCAGCAGAAATATCTTTCCAAAACCAAGAGATTTAAAACATCCACTCTGCTATTGTTTTGGCAGTTGATGAGGTCTGAAGCTGCAATAAATTTGAACTCAAACAAATTGATATTGTCCCCTTTAGAAATATAAGGAAAAACAGGGACATGAATAATAAAAGAGAGGAATTATTTTATATGACTATCTATTTAAGGTTATTCTGTCTATCCTCTTTTTTTTGATATGATTCCCTTTTCCCTCTTCTTCATTTCTGACTGCATAGTACTACGCAAGACTGAAGGTCTTCTAAAGTGAATAAAAAACCAGGTTTAGCTAAACTGATGATGCCACAATACCACTTTCTCAGGTATACAGCTGCCTTACTGAAGAAGCCTAGACAGCCTGAAGAAAAATAACACTGCCTTGAAGTATAGGCTAGAATTTTAATTTAATTTTTTTTTAGGTAGGATGTATGTCAGGTAACTTTAGCACATTCCAGCCTGCTTATATGTAGTAAATACCAGGGAAATGGCTGCTACCTTTACCCTTCCACCACACAATTTTGCAGGATAGAATTCCCTAGTTTGTTCTAGGTGCACCTATGTGAAACTGAAAGGATGTACTGGTTTATTATTTAAGATAACATCTTATAGAAATCACTCCACTGACATGAGTGGTTATCTGCCTAGCTGGTCATGTCAATGGATATGTTCCATATGAACTTGTACATTCTCTTTTACACAAGCAAAATTAAAGCCAGCTGACACTGTCATCCTGCTTATAACTATAAGAAGATTTCCTCATCATTTGAAAATAAAGGGAAAATTATATTTTGACAGAATAGTCATTAGGGTAGAATTAGTGCAGATTGAAACATGTCTAGGAAAATTAAGTAAATCCACCTGAGAAATGCATTCATCTTTTTCCAAAATAGCATCGCATTTGCTAGCATATAGTGAAAGAAATCAAGAAACCCATGGTAAAATAGGACCTTTTCCTCCTTTGGAAGGGTTTGCTTGTAGAACACGATGTCTTGTATGGCCTACTAGAGATAATAAAATTCAAAATACTTATGAAAATAATTCTGCATGTCACACAAAAGCTTTCACATACCAGTTGTTCCTGTGTGTACCCTGAATGTTCATGTCATAGTTACACAAAAGAAAAAAATGGGAGGACTGTGATGCTCAATGGTAGTTTGCCCATGAGTTGATATAAATAGCTAACACACTGTTGACGTTTGCTAGTCAGACTGGAATTCATTCTACATTATAGCAAAAAAAAGAGAACTCCCTCTCTTCCCACCCCAAAAATTTTTAATAAGTGAAGAGATGCCAAGTCTAGAGTACACTCCTAGAGCTAAGTCATGTAGGAACTCGTAATCACGTGCATCATCAATGGACATCACTGCCACTTCAGAACTGAACAGTTATGTGAAAGAACTACTTTTACTCTGAATGGTGGAGTAAACTGTGTCCATTTAAAAGTGCCATGATGGAAAAGGGGACCGAGCTGTTTTGGTGGCGTGGTTTCTTGGAACACACCATTTGAAAGAAAAAACACCACAGCTACACCAGAACATCTTTCTGAGAAGGCTGGGTGCAGTGTTCAGTTTTCATTTATCCACAGATCATGAGAATTAGAACATAAAATTCAGACAAAACCAAATACAGTTGATCAAAACACCTGTGGCTACTGAATTCCATAGTTCTATGATTATTTAAAATTATGGCTGTGTTACCTGGTGTAGAAGCTAACTAGTGTTGACACAGATTGAGATTTTTTGATGTGAAAATACAAGCATTCACTTACAGAAGAAGATCTGTAGTTTCTTCAGTTTTATGAGCTTGACAGTAGAAAATATGTTTTGTCTGCTTCCCTTCCTTCCTTTATATATGCTGTGGTTTTATCTCTCTCTGAAATGGCTTGTCTCTTAGCTGTTACAAAAGAAAAGAACTCCAATTGCATAAGTTACTAACATGTATCAATACAGGATGACAAAAGTCTGATTAAGCTAAGGAAAGAGATTATATGACAAATAAATATGGAGAGATTTGAAGATGGATCCTTTAAACCCGCTGTTGCAATCTGAGGAAGAGACAGATTGGTAACACGCACCTTCTAAATCCGCAGCTGATTGGCACCTAGGCTGGCTCTGATTTGCAGACAACTGCCAGACAGACGCTGTCCTTGATGGTGTTTGTCCGCCTCTCAAGGAGAATGGAAGGCGGCCAGGGGAAGGGAGCCTTGCTGCCGTGTGTGGGACGGGGCAGGACCGTGAGAGGTCCCGCCGGGAGCGGTGTAGAGGAGCCGTCCTGTGTGAACGAGCCACCGGCCGGACCTGGAGCTCGTTCTCAGCAGGTGGCACTCTTGAGCTGATCAGCTTGGCACAGCTGCTTCCGCATCAGATTTCTCCCTCCCCCTCGCTTTTTAATGAATTATTTTCTTTTAATATCATGGTATGTCTTCTGCATGTGGTTCAAACTGCAAGTCATGACAGGGTGGTGTTGTACCACTTTATACGCAGAGGGCAGCAAAAGCCCTGTACAGGAGCAAGGTTTTGCATGTTGTTCCTGCTGAAAGTCCATTTCTTTCTGCAACCAGGATAAAACCAGTTCTGATTCTGAGTAAAGCCTACTTGTAGCATGTTTTTAAAGAACAATTTTATTCCTTGGTTGCAAGAAACTACATGCATATTGACAAAATATATAATGGCACAGCAAACAGCTGTGGACAGGATTTAAGATGGTTAAGTTTTCCCAGTGTCTTGGCCTGTGCACCAGATGAAAAGCGCATCCTGTGGGAGTTCTTTATGAATGCTGACCCCGGCCTTGTAGAGAATTGCCTCCCAAGCATCCTGTTGCTAATACTGCCAGTGCCGTCCTGCAGAAGTATTATTGTGTGAAATACTTTTAAGAATAGGAATATTGTGGTTACTGTAGTTGCATTTTTTGACTTCCCTGCACCTGTCAAACCAGCTTCCAATGGTTGTATGCCCACATTTCACCCCTGCTGCTTCCCAAGCTATGAGATCTTAGGATTGTCATAGATGCAAAACTGAACACAATGAAGGTCTAATTTGCTAGAGTTGATTTGTATTACAGCAAGGTTTGGGTTTAAAGGAGATAACTCCTGATTCGTTTTTGTATGGCTGCTGTCTGAATTACATTCTTCCAGTTAAATGTATTCTAATTCAGAGCTGTGTACTTCTTTTTTACTTCAAAAGAGCAACATCAATGACAGAAGATGAATAAGAAGAATCAGGAATAACAACTAAGAATAAATACCTCTGCAAACAGTTCCTCAGTGTAGTTTGTAGGAGATATTCTACATTGACTCAAGAGGAGAAAGAAAGAAGAAATACTGCGACTTAAAAACGCTTACAATTGGAATGTTAGTATTCTTAGCAGGTAAATAATAGCATCCTTCATACTTCCTCATTTATGTGTTAACAGTTGCCAGGTAAAAAATAGATTCAACAAGACAATTAAATGTGTCTGTGCAACACACCAAGGGGTTATTTCCACTCTTTTTTAGTGTTGATCACATCTGCCCTAGGACAAACTCTCCCACGACACGACACAACACAACACAGATGTGTTCAAGTTATTCCTGTGCATAATGCATTCTTTGCCTCAGTCTTTAATAGCAGGAGCATTTGTTCTTTGGCAACCCAGCTCCCTGAGCTCGAAGACAGGGGTGGAGAGCAGAATGAAGCACCTATGATCCAGGGGAAATGGTCAGTGTCCTGCTGAACCACTTGGACACACATAGAAGTCTATGGGGCCAGATGAGATCTATCCAAGGGTACCGAGGGAGCTGGTGGAAGTGCTCACTGAGCCATTTTCTGCCACTTACCAGCAGTCCTGGCTAGCCAGAGAAGCCTCAACTGGCTGGAGGTCAGGAAATGTGATGCCTATCTACAAAAAGGGTTGGAAGCAGAATCCGGGGAACTACAGACCTGTCAGGCTGTGCTCAATGCCGAGGAATATCGTGGTATAGATCCTCTATAAGAGTCACCATGTGGCATGTGCAGGACAACCAGGGGATCACACCCAGCTGGCTTGATTTTAAGAAAAGCAGGTCCTGCTTGACCAGCCTGATCTATGACAAGCTGACCTGTTTGGTGGATGAGGATGTCTGCCTGGACTTTAGTAAAGATTCTGACACTGTTTCCCACAGCATTTTCCTGGACAAACTGGCTGCTTGTGGCTTGGATGTGTTCTAATACCTAATCTAAACCCTTCCTTGTGCAACCTGAGGTCATTTTCTCTCATCCTGTCACTTGATACTTGAAAGACGAGACTGAGCCCCACCTTACCACAAATCTCTTTCAAGAAGTTGTAGAGAGCAATAAGGAGCCCCCCTGGACCACCTTATCTCCAGGCTAAACACCCCAGCTCTCTCAGCTGCTCCTCACAGCACTTGTTCTCCAGACCCTTAACCAACTTCATCTCTGTTCTCTGCATCTGCTCCAGCACCTGCACCTTAATGTCTTCCTTGTAGTCAGGGACCCAAACCTGAACACTGTACTCAAGGTGTGGCCTCAGCAGTGCCAGGAACAGGGGGATGATCCCTTGCCTGGTCCTGCTGGCCACACTATTGCTGATCCAGGCCAGGTGCCATTGGCCTTTGTCGTGGCAAGGCGAGGGTCAGTCTCCCACCTGGTATCAAGGGACAGGATGAGAGGAAATGGCCTCAAGTTGCACAAGGGAATGTTTAGATTGTATAATAGAAAAAATTTCTTCACCAAGAGGGTGACCAAGTACTAGTACAGGCTGCCCAGAGAAGTGGTTGTGTCACCGATCCTTGAGGTATTTAAAAGATGTAGATGTGGTATTTAGCGACATGAACAGTGGTGGATGTAGCAGTGCTGGGTTAATGGTTGGGCTCAAGGACCTTCAAGGTCTTTTTCAATGTAAACAATTCCATGGTTCTCCATATTGGGATGTCTTACTCATTATTTTTAATACCTTTTTTTAAAAAAGTCAACTATATTCATACACTCAATTATATGGAGCAAAACCTCATTGTATATTATGTGTTCAGTTTTCTATGGTCCATGCAATTCTGGCTATGGTCTGTCCTTAGCTGCTTGAAAACTTGGATGTGGCCATGATACATTAAAAATGCATTATAGACAGCTAGAATAACTGGCTGCTTTTAGCAAGGATTTTGATATTTTCTTCAGAAACCACCCAGAAATCCGTTACTGTCTATGTTTTTCACTTTATGAAAGAGAGTGTGTTTCTTTGCTCATCACTTCTGAGACACTAGCAGCTTTCCAGGCAGGTATTCCATCTAACTGGAGATTCAAAAGGCGTTTTAGAGCAGATGTTTCTGCAACATCTGATATGACTCATCATGGGTGAGATGCTACTGCCATATCAGAATTTATCCTCTCTTAAAACCAATAAGAAATAATCAAACTGTGGAGATGGTGCCCAGAGGTATGAAACATGGCATGTTTCAGGGATGTGTCTCCAAACCTTTGTTGCTCAAAGGACATATGATGCCTCTAGACAAAATTGTTTCCCAACACCGCATAGAATAACATCAGCACTCTCATAATGCACAGCTGTGTATCTTGTACCCTGTGGAGCTTAGTCCCTGCTCGGGAGAATTGCTTACATGACACTGCCATCTGGATGCATGCAAATTATTTTGTTCTTAGTTTTATAAAAACATTAGCCTTGCTGCTGAGGGGAGGTCATTCAGGGTGTCTTTATCCACATGTACATAAACACATCTTCCCTGCTCAGACAAGATTACCGCGTATAGTTGCAAGGACATAAGAATTTCGTGATGCTATAGCTATGCAAAGAATGTAGTGGTTTATCTACTTTATTTTACTAGTGGACACTGTCATTGCAGCAAGCCTTTTCTAGTTGTCTTTCACTTGTTGCAAACTACATCTGACCTGTGGCAAGCCCAGCTTGCTGGATGTGGGATGAAAATGTCTCAAACTGTACATTTGGGTCATCCTGTGCTCGTATTTGTCTCCTGCTGACCTTGCAATTGCAAGACATTCCCCCTGGTATGCATAGTGCTTGGTTTATCGCAATTCCCCTTCAGTCAGGCTTCCAGCAGAGTAGCTGCCCTGCTTATGCTTCTTCAGGGCTCGGGGCTGTATTTGCTCTTGGTTTTGAGGAGTCCTGGGCAGATAACACCTCTTTTGTCATCTCTATTTTGGCTGCGAGTAAATTAGCAAACGGACTGTAAAAATTATAAATAAAGCGTAATTCAAAACAAACGGTATTGTCCATTGTCCAGTTGGTTTATTTTTGGGGGAAGAGTGACTTATTTTATCTTCTTCTAAAAAATGTCGTTAATGGAATAATGGGCTAGGACATGTCTATGTGCAGTGCATGCTTCAGGAATTTGGCAGGTTGTGTGTGCATGCTGAGATATTTGCAAGCCCCAGAAAAAAAAAATTCTGTTTTCTGAGAGTTGTTCTTAGAATAAGTGCTCCTAGAAAAAGAGAGGATGAGGAAGAATGTTTCTCGGGTTGCTGTCATGCTTCAGTCATTTTAACCTCTATACTTCATGTGCTGTGCATGAAATCTATTTCTCTGCTGGTTCCCCTGGTTCATAGTACTTAACTAGTGAGCTCTGCTTAAATGTTAAGTGATTTCACCCTGAACTTAAATTAAGGTTTAAAGTCTTGAAACTCTGACACCAACATTTGACAGGTTATGAAATGGAGATAAGCTATGCTTCTTTATTTAAAAGACATTAATGAAGAAAGATGCTGAATTTTGGGGACCCATGTGACCTTTTAGAGGCTGGAACACTGAAACTTTCTTGCTATTTTAGTTTTTAGAATACAGAACAAAAGAAATATGTACAAAAAGTCGATGCTGCTTTTTCATCTCATATTTTTCTGGATTATTTCAGTAGACTAAGAAATGATGGTGTAATTAGATGGTAATATTTTTTTTTCCTTGTTCTGCAGGAAATAAATAAGCCATCCAAGTGGTATTCTTCATCCATGTGAGTTCTCTTTAGTAGCGCAGTGTTTCTACTCGATACAATCCAGTTCTCACTTCTTTTTGTAGAAACATACTAAATTCTCTTTGGGCCAGAAACTATGAAAAAGGAAATCAGGCAAGCAGAGGTTTATGTAGGAAAGATTTCTTTGGAAGCCTCATGACAGAGCATTTCCTTCACTTCACCCTTCATCTCCTCCCTGACATATTAACATGTTGACATGACTGCCAAGAGTATTTTATGATACTAAGGAGAAATTATTGGAGATTATTAAGAGCTCTCAACTTCTACCCTTTTTATCAACAACCATCTGAACTACTGTCCCTGATCAGAAAAATTATTTGATCAGTTTATTAGGTGTGGATGGTGAATATTAAAACTTCATATGAGTCTTTCTATTTTCTCTTAAGTGGTGTGTTGTACAAGAAACACAGGCGTCAGGGTGGATAAACAAAGATGAGCTTTCAAGAAAAAGCTATGGAAAGAGGTTTAAGGGAGTCTTTGGCTGTTTACAGTGGAGATTGGTGAGAAGGGAAGGACTTTCATCTCTCTTTGCCATAGGTAAGAGTGATACTGAAATTCTGTGTGAAGTTGCAGTACTCATGTTCTTCAAAAGAAGGTTGGAAATCTGACAGTGCAAAAAAGAAACAAAATCACTGTGTGGGTGAATTGGAGTCTATTATGTATAGAGGGACAAAAGAGGTCAGCCTGATTAGTTGACCAGCAGGCAAGATATTTCCATCAGTTAACTCTTTTTTGTATAATTGAGAAAATTATCTATTTCCATCTGACCCTAATGAGCAGTGACTTTATATAGCCTACACTCATTTCAGCCTACACTGTAATTTAGTAAAGTTAAAATATTGGTGGGTTGAGATGTGGAGGGAATGATTACTGATTTCCTGGTTTGTTTGTCCGTGGAAACTGAAGCAAGGTTTCTGGGTCGCAATCAGAGGACAATGACAGACACTGCTCATCAGTCTGAAGACAATACAGGGTCATCAGACTCTGCCATGCCAGCAGATACGAAAATCTGAAGAAAAAGAATGTGCTTATTTAGCATTTTAACATGATAAAATATTTTCTTTTATGTGACTGTCTTCTCCAGTGACTACCAACACTGCATAATAAATCACCTAAATTATATCTAGGGAGTCTCACTGTTCTATGACTGCTGCAATACGGTGTTTTGTATGCTCTGATTGCTTTCCTCTATGCTCCTTTCACTTGGAAGACATTGAGCCTCTTACACAAACAAATTTCCACCCTGTACTGTATTTCATAGGCTGCACAGTAGAGAATACCTTTAAAAGAGTGGGGTCAGAAGAGGGAAACTGAGCGAAAAAGTCAATACTGAGAAGCATCTAAATACTTCGTCTCACCAAGAGTAAAGCTGTTACAATCTGAACAGCTGGGGCTTCTTATGATGATTTCTTTCCTTTCTTTCTTTGAATTCTAGACCAGCATGCAAGGTGAAAGCTTAACTACAGTGCTTTACTTCAGAGATGCTCATAGGCAGTGGAGCATGCCAGACTTTATTGGAATTTGAAAGTGCAGTCAATGGCATTTTCTGCTGTTGTGTTGCTCATCTTATTCAAACAGTAAATTTACTATCTAATCACAAGTTGCATTGTCAGTCTAAACAGAGTAATGCAGGGCTTTGAGGCATAAGGTAATCCAACAAGAATGACAGCCAGTAGAATTACTCTTGTGCTTGCTTTTTCATTATGGACAGAGCCTTTGAACTTTCAAAATTAGTGGCCTTATGTTCTTTGGGGCTTCCCAGGTGTGTGAGTCCAAGTCATACATGGCAATCAGACAGCTGGTCAATTACTACTTTCTAAGGCTAAATAGTGCAATTGGGCTTTGATGGAAAGCAAAATGAAATATTGTGAGCACCCTGTAATTGCTTCATCAGAGGCAGTAGGGCTTTCACTTTGGGCACTTGCACGCAAAGACTCTGTAATTTACCCAGGAAAAGAGTTCATGATCCATGACCCAGCAAGTATTCCCTACCCACTGATGCCCATTGTAACACTTTGTATCCTCTTTGCACAAATTAAGGCAGACATAGAAACTTAACAGCCCTGGAGAACCAGGCCGATGGTGTTGCTGGGAAATCATTATTGACCTTTTAATTTTGTGCATTATGCACCCTCAGGGACACCCTCAGGTTAATGGCGTTTTAGAATAACATCGATATTTTGACATGACAGCCTTGCAAGGACTGTAATACAAACTTAAATCAGCTTTTATGAACAATTCATGTACAGCCAGATGCAGAAGGGGTATGCTTAGTCCTGGAGACCACATATCACTCTGCATATTATTCCTTTTGCATGGTTGGCCTCAAATTTAATGTTACTGAAGTAACTCATGAAGGGCACTTCTAATGATTCATGCAAGTATTTAGACAGACCAGTAAACACTATAGGTAAGACCTAATTTTGCTGAAAAATGTAACTTTGAACCTATCCATTCCTCCATTAAACATGTCATCTGATATTGGTTCCTCAGGGTAAGATGCACTTACCTAGATGTTGAATAAGGTGACCTAACATACTAGACACCTGAGATTACAGTAATCTAGAAGTTTATTCACTTAACTAGAAGCAGGAACTTGACATTGTTTTCCTATTTCTGACACAGCCTCACCTGGTAACTTCACTTAAATCACTTAATCTTGTATGGCACGTTTTGTATTAGAGATATAAGAGCTTTAGCAGGAAGAAATGGACTAGAAATGAATTTTTTTACATGTCTCGTGCATTTGTCATGAGGGGGTTATGTATATCCCAAAATGCACATTTTAGGGGATCAGTGGTCTCCCTTCTTGAGGGCACAGGTTTCCCTAGCCGAGTGCCATGCAGAAGTAGCTATCTGAACCACTGCAAAAGCTACCAAGTCAGAGTATCCGACACTGCACAAGGTATTTGTCCAAGAACAACTACACTTAAAGGACCAAGCTTCTCCTTGGCTCCATTTCAAGCCCAGCACATTTAGGGAGATTGTACTTCCACTGTTTATACTACACCTGCCCCAAGATGTCGGAAGAATTTGTGTTCTAGAGCTGCTCATCGGGCAGTTCTCACCCAGGAATTGACTCCTGCAGATGAAACAGCGGTGGTGCCACCGTCAGGTTTGCCTGCCTCCAGCCCTTGAGAAGTGGGCCTTGCTTCTGTGGCTGTTAAGCTGAGCCAAGTGAGGTTTCAGACTGGTTACAACTGCTGGCTCCTACTGCCGGTTACAGCAGCATCAGAAGCTTGGCTCTTGAGAGATTTTTCTGCTGCCACCCAGATCTCAGTGAAACCCAGCCTCTTCTGTCCACTTCTT
>VZRR01010087.1:265587-284938 GCA_013398015.1 Oreocharis arfaki
CTACCAAGTCAGAGTATCCGACACTGCACAAGGTATTTGTCCAAGAACAACTACACTTAAAGGACCAAGCTTCTCCTTGGCTCCATTTCAAGCCCAGCACATTTAGGGAGATTGTACTTCCACTGTTTATACTACACCTGCCCCAAGATGTCGGAAGAATTTGTGTTCTAGAGCTGCTCATCGGGCAGTTCTCACCCAGGAATTGACTCCTGCAGATGAAACAGCGGTGGTGCCACCATCAGGTTTGGCTGCCTCCAGCCCTTGAGAAGTGGGCCTTGCTTCTGTGGCTGTTAAGCTGAGCCAAGTGAGGTTTCAGACTGGTTACAACTGCTGGCTCCTACTGCCGGTTACAGCAGCATCACTCCCCAGCAAGCTTGGCTCTTGAGAGACTTTTCTGCTGCCACCCAGAGCTCAGTGAAACCCAGCCTCTTCTGTCCACTTCTTAGTCCCTCATCCATGGGGTGGCTAAATTCAGTGTCACCTTCAATCATTTATTTCCGTTTAATCTGAGCTCTTTTAAACAGCACTGAAAAACCTATGAATTAATGGAGAATATAATCATGTGTATTTAAGATGTTAATGCAATACAGACCTAGGGTTATTTGGGCCCTTACTGGCCTGAGTTTTAGCAAATGCATAGCAAACTAAAGAGATTTTTTTTAAGAGTCCATTAACTTTTAATGCAATGACGGGTTTCTTTCTCTTATGTGAAATAAATCAAGGCTTTAACAAAGGCTGACACATCCTACAAGACTAATGCTTGGATGATAAGGATCAGAAAGACTGACAAAAATAAACATCACTGGAAAACTGATTTATGAGACTTGTTTTTCAATCTACCCAAATTGTATTAGTCTAGACCTTTTACTCAAAAGCTGTTACCTCAGTCTGTCACCCTGAAGGAAGCTGGAGAGAAGGACAAATATTCTAGTACCAGCCTATAGCCATTTATATTGATGTGCTTAAGTACAGCAACAGGGTTTTTATTTATTTGATAGAAAAATAAACTCATTATCTAGAAAGAGGGGTCTAGTGGTTAAAACCAAAGATATGATTTTATAATCTTCATAATTGGTAAGGTGGCATTTCAAAGAAATAACCCATCCAATAGAGAAATTACATGAAATATTTAAATTTAAACAAAAAAAGCCAAGTAATCTACACATTTGTCATTTAGAAGAATAACATCTGAGAGTATAAATGACTTCATACTTTTATTTTTTCTCTGAATTCCTCTTAATTTTAAAAATTAAATGCAATTTGAAATTATTGTCCTTTGTGCCATTAATGCTCAAACACTCAAAATTTCAAGAAGAATAAGACTAATATTTGAATAGTTTACCTTCTAATGCTTTGAACAACTTTTATTCAAGATTCTTGGAGAGCTTGTGCTGACAAAACAATTTTTTTGTCCATCCCTTGGGAGCAAAGTTCATCTAGATACATTTTTTCAAGATAATTTTATTGATGAGTAAAGCTACAAAATGTAAGCTATTACGACTTTTCACACCTTTTTTTTTTCACTGAAAAAGTAAGGAATAGTATTTCTTACGTATTTTTTACAAGGTACATGCAATATTGTTGCATTGTAAGAATTGTTTGGGAAAACAGCCATTTTCTTAATGTCTGCTGTTCTCTATGACCTGTTTCTCTGGTAATCAGCCACAGCTTTTCTTTAGACTAAAGAGGATATTTTGCAAGAGTCATGGATTTGTCTCAAATTTGTGATTTCTTGGCTTACTAATTCATGTGACAAAATAGTAGCTTTATTGAAGCATAAATTGAGGTGCAGAGTTTTAAATGATTACACAAATGTGTTGTAGTGCTAATAATCTGCCAGTACAGGTGTGAAACGCAGAATGGGTTTTCATAACAGACAATGCTGAGTGACAGCTGAAGTAACTTATAAGAAATACACAAATATTAAGCTCCTTCATTAGAATACTGTGGCAGAATCCAGACATTAACTTTCCTTTAATTTTTTTTTTGTTTGTTTTTGGGGGTTGTTTCTTTTATTTTTTGATTTTTTTTGTTGTTGTGGTTTTTGTTAGTCTAATAATAACATCAATCACATGGGTAAGATACTCCTGAAGATTTCCTGTTTGATTTGGTGTCATTGAGTCAGTTTTCTGGGATATCTGATACAGGAGAAGCAGAGAAACCCTGCAGTTGTTCGTGGCCTAGAAGGAGTGATGTTAAAGGCTGGCTCCTACCTGTTAGGCACTGTTTAGATTTCCTGTCCCTGTGTCAGATTCGTACAGATACAGCACGATTCTCTTCCCATACTCCAGTGGCTTAAGAGTCAAAATAGCTCCTTTAACTGGTCACAGAATACCAAAGTGTCTCACTGTAATATCCTGCCCTATGCCATTTAAGCAACCAAACCTCTAATGCGTGACAAACTGACCACCTGCCAGCTCCTCTTTGCTTTGTAGTGCAGTACATAATGTGTAATATTGTCAGGTTTTGATGCCCCTCTCCAAATGTTTTTGCCCTTTTTGCTGCAGCAGGAAGGGACATGCTTTGGAGGCTCATCCTTCTCTAAGCGTACTCCGTAGGAATGGAAGTTCAGCAGTGCCAGCCTCTAAATAGAGTGATGCCTCATGTTAATTCTTTATAGATTAATTGTGTGGAAAAGAAGATGATATCACTGGTAAAAAGCTGTATTTCACAACCTCCTATCCTACTCAGACTAAGTGGCAGTGACATCTGCAAAGTAGAGCCATTGGACTAAATGGTATAAAAGGTCTCCATAATTAGTGCTTTTTACTTTTAGTCAAGGATATAGAAAACTAAAGGAGTGACAGCTAGACTGAAAGAGAAAAAAAGCTCGAGGAATTTAAGGATATGATGACTGTAAAATTTCAAGATTTAATGATGTGTTTTCATCTGTCCAGATACTATCTGCTTCTCCTCTTTACTGGTGTAAATCAACTTGAGAAACTAAATGATAGAAGACCAGGCCAACAGTTTTCCATGGAATCACTGTAGTAATTCAGCACTATCAAACTCTTCAAGCATTCAAGTAAATACAATGCAGAGTTCCACTGCAACTATGTGATAACCTGTCATAAATCATTAATGTCCACCTACATACCATTAAAAAGTCTTATAAAGGGATTTTCTTGTCTTCAAGTCTCACCAAGACACTTGAAGGACAGTATCTCTAGAAGACCATTAACACTCATGTGATATAATTTGAAGAAAATATGTATTTATACTGCATAGCTGTGAAATTATTTGATTGTTTGCTGCAACTGCATGAACAATTATTGCTACCCTGTAGCATTAGTGAAAGCAAACATTTCACAAAAAAAGAAAATAAAAACAACCCTGAAAGAACTTCACTCAGCTTTGTATTTCTCAGTTTAAAGAACAAAAAGTACATATTAACTTCCTTGAAGCCAGAGCATGTAGCCTATATTATATGTCTTTGTTAAGGGATTGAGGAGCAATAACTCACCTCCTTATTTCTGTGTGACAGCTGGCAATATTTGTGGTATATCTGCAGAGCTGCTGCTATTCCTCTAGATAAATCATTTGAAATATTTTTGAACAAAAAAGTAAAGCCATATTTCTTTTTATTTTGTTCACATTTTAAAAGCCTTTAGTATTTTAGAGAGTTCTCCATCACACTGCAGCCGAACTTTATTTTTTTTTAATTGACATTATCATATGCTTCAAAGATCAAGTACTTTCAAGGCAAACAAACCACTGTAGGACTCGGATAAAGGTCTGACTCAAATTCCCACAAGAATGCAGGAGGGGCTGGACAAACCAGGCTCTCCTCTCTGACATCAAGCAAAGCAGGCACTAGGGAAAGTCACGTTGCGTTAAGACTGTGCAGTATCACCCTTCAAGGGCAAGGATGCAGGCCATGATTGCCACTGTTTGTTGCTCAGTTTCTTCTCAAAATGCTGAGTCCACACAGAGGATGTGCAGCAGATGAAGCAGCAGCTCAGTCTGTTCCATCGTAACTTCAGAACTATGAAAATAATCTCACTTGAAAAGAAACCACTTTGTTGAGGAAGGATAGAGAGAGGTGGCACACTTGCATGTGTGAGAGAGTGAGAAATAATAGTTTTTGGGGAATCTCTTAAATTTCTCCTTGAAGTCTGAAAAATTTCTGGTGCTCTGTGGCATTGCCATGCATGTTTGTCAGACAAGATGTCAGAAACTTACAGAACTGGCACAGATTTGATTATTTGCTTTTTTAATGTATGAGTGTTTATGTGAGCCCTTCTTTTCTTGGGAATGAACAGTGGAAACTGAATGTTTTCTTTAATCTGTCAGTACTTGTTTTGAGGAAGGTGCTCTTAGCAGCTTTTTTTTCTCCCCAGGACTGACATAAAGCAGGTTTCTAGGGCCCAGATTCTGCTGTTTTTTTCTGTCTCTGTTTCTTTGGAGATATGCTAATTTCTCTAGGCCAAGATATATGCATGAGAAACCTTAGACTCAGATTTTTCAGGTTATTCAGGAATTAATTTTCTTTATAGAATAGATCTTAAAAAATATTATTGACCTGTTCTTTTTTTTCAGCCATTTTTTTCCAGAGTACTCAGATTTTACACTCACTTTCTATCCTACCTCGGCCTCCTGAGAATAAGTGTTTCTGCATTAATTCAGCTGAAAAAACCCCCAAACCAAGTCATTTTTGCTGCTGTGGACTGGCTTCCAGCAAGCTATGAGGGATTAATTTCTGGTTACTTGCCAAGATATTCTTACTTGGGAGTTGATTTAATCTCCCAATAATTGTATGGTCTGTGTGTGCGCTGTGTCCCAACAGTTGGTTCTGTGAGTAGTTTATTTCTGCTGTTACTTGCTGCTGCACATGGAGCATCTCACTCATTGTCAGGCTTTACCTTGGGGGTTTATGGGCTGCTCTCCTCCAGAGCACACCGTGGAGCTGGTGCCTGTGGGTGCCTGGCAGTGCTGGCTGTGGCACACGGGGTCCCTGGGGCAGTGGGATTCATCGTTCCAGGGTTTGCTGTGGAGGGGGGGGTGTGAAGTGGGTAAGAACTGAGAGGTGAATGTGAGTGCCTGGGATCGTGGAGTGCTGCAGTGAGGGCTTTGGGTGTAGGGGTGGGGAGAATGAAATGAGAGCCTTTGAATTGCTTTGAATTGCTTGCCTAATAACCTGCTCAATTTATGAGGCTGAGAAGTGGTTGCCTACCTTCCATCAGACTCTTAGGAGTGAATAGAAACCATTTCAGTCTCGTGAGGGAGAGAGGTTTATATTGTCCTCAATACATTTGGGGACCTTGTGCTGCTAATTTATGTTTGTAGTGTAAATGTACACACATGCATTTATGAATGTATTTAATTGTATGTATAGAACTTCAATGTTGCCCGTAATAAATTTAATCCTTTTCTAAGAATACTCTGACCTGTGGAGTCATGCTAAAGAACTTCCTGCTTCTGAAGATGAAGCTATTGACAATATTCTAAATGAAATTCTCTAATCTCCAGAAGCATTCTAAATTAAATTTTCTAAACTCCCTTTCAGTTGGCACATTTTTCCCATGTTAAAAGGCAGGTACCTTAACATTAGGATGAAAGGCTCCTGCAGTATAGAATAATTGACTGTGAGATAAAAATTAATCATTTTTAAGACGAGATGAATAAATATCCCAAGTCTGATTTGAGCTTTAGCACCTGCTATTAAGCCCATGTCAAATAAAGCTCTTTGTGGCTGTAACTTTAGCTCACAAAACCACAGTGGAACTGGGATCTAACATACATTTAGACACTCTGTCTACTGGCAATAGGAGCATATAGAGGATCGAGACGTAAGAATCATATACTGTGACAAAGAACTAAGGAAGGCAGCAGGTGTAGCTTTTGTGTGATTTACAGCACTGAGCATTCTGGAAATGCGTTGTCTATGAAATGTTCAAGGGATGGACTTGACACATGTAAAATGGAGAGACAAAGGAATTCCCATTCTGCCCTCAGCATCAGAACTTTCATCTCACACTTCAGTCTTTCATTCATAAATTATAATTAAAAATTAATTATAATTACTTAAAAATAATTTCACTTAACCAGATAAAACCTTGGGCTAACAGGATTTAAGATATTTTTACTTGGAAAGGTGAAATCAATGATTATATCACATGCTGGGACACTAGTGGGTAGCCTGCATTTTTCCATGCCGCAGTTTACTTGGAAATACCTTTCCTATCTTGAAACCATTATTGTCACCATTAGAGAAATCAGATAATACCTTGTGTTGTGTTATCTCACTTATCCCTCACTAGAGGGAAAATGCAGAGCGATACAAAAGCATTAGTATTCATTTATGTATTAATTTTTAAAGCTTAAACATGAAGGCCTGGGAGGAGGGGGAAGTGCCTAAATCCTTAGCTAGAATCAGGTCTTTCTTAAATTACTTATGGCTGATCAAGAGGGCCAAGATTTAATTTGTAGTGAAGATGTATTTACACTACTTTAGATAAAATCTTATTGCATTCATGGAAATGCTTCATTGTTTGCTGGCTGGATCTGTCTCATGAGAGCTGGTTGAGAGAGGTAGTAGTGGATTAGCTAAGAATTTATTGGCCTTCAACTCAATACTAGCATTACTACCGTGAGTTTAGCAGATTTATGAAGTCCTGACTCAATACTTAGGAGTCAAACAGGGTGCAATGAATATTAGAATTTTTCAGAAAACTCAGTTAAGGAAACAGTGCACTTAATTCTGCCTGTTTCTACAGCCATGGGCCGCTCATATTATCGACACTGCATTCATCCATAGCTCGGAGTAGACAGAGTGATCTCTCCATAGACAGCTGAGGAGGGGCTATGAGAGAGGTCCACGAAGTCTCAGATGGCTTCCTGCTATCAGACAGTACCAGCAGCAAGAGGACTGCCACAGGCAAAGTGACTGTAAATACAGTGTGACTGTAGAAAAGGATTATCATCTTTCAGAAGGAGCGCAGAATTAGCATTGTTAATGTTTCATGGTAATAGTATTGCATTGTCATCCCTTGTTTTTTGCCATTGTCTGTTCTTATCATAGGACAAACTAGGTTCACATGTGTCACTTCTCATCCTCTTTCAGGTACTTGGACACAAAGGAATGCCATTCAAAATTTGCCACGAGCTTGGGCCATGAAAAATATCACAAATTTTGAAATTTTGTTGCATTCTGTAATTTCATTCCTTGTTCTTTTCTTCCTGTATAAAATTCTAGTATAACTTGTGAAGAATTTGTAGAGTAGGCATTCAGTAAAATGATGTATTTGTTTTAAAAGAAAAAGTCTTGTTTCTGGCTTAATTCTTTGATATAGAAATTTGGTTTCAGAGGATGAAAAACAGTTGTAATAAGGGCAGCAAATAAAACACTCTTTACGTATCCATGGAAAAAGCTACTCTTTTTTTACCCCATTTTTACTTTAGATTCCATGGTTTGCTCCCACCACTTCTTCATGTCAGGAGCTTTTTATCCTTTCTTATGACTCAGTTTTGAGGTTTTGGAAACATCAGAGAACCTAAAGCATTAGAAGATCCAAAATACTGTCTGAAACGAGCTTCAGAAATACTGCATTGTGTTCGCATGTCTTCATACTTGAGTCTTTTTTGCATCACTCTGAACTTCTGTTTGTATCCAAGCATATTTCCCACTTTGAGTGTCCTAGCCTGTGCTGTAATCTATTTCGCTCTTTGACAGATGCCACACGCTTTCATTTCATGTGTTATGGATGACTTTCCCTAGGATCCACAAAAAATATGTTGAACTTTTATGTGGTGGCATCACTGAATTTAACTCAAGGCTCAAGAGGGCAAAAGGTTTCCTAATTATTTACTGTGCCTCTTGCTGAAACATCGACCAGAAAATGTCTGATTATCAATCTGCTAAGTGCTAGGAAACTGTATTTATATGTGCAGTTAGTATGTAACCTTTTCACTGCTTCCCTGTGCCTTACGTTCCTGATGTCTTTTTCGGAAGCTCTTCTGAAAATGTCATAGATCAAACCTTTCAGTAAAGGTGTAATACAGAACAAACCTGATTTGTTATGACTTTAACACCTGATTTAATTGAGCTGCATTTTTTGTGTTTACAGAATATGGCTTCCTAATCTGCATAAGGCAATATTTTGTTTTGGTTTTGTTTTTTGTTTTGCTTCCCTGTGTTTGAACTTAGCATAAAAATTATTCTGTCCAGTAGAAAAAACATTCTTGCATAGCAACCAATGTTCTTCTTAAATAAGGAATGAGTGCCAAGTACAGACCCACCCTATACTTTCAGGGAAATACTTTCCTCTACTCCCTCCAGTTTCATTTGCACTAAGAAAACTTCACAGGAAGGAAAGAAGTTTGCAATTGGTTTGTGTATTCACATTTTACCAATTGCTCTGGCAGGCCACTGAAAATGCTTCCTCTCAGAATCCTGTTTTCAAATCAGCCAAACTGAATTTTAAACAAGCTCTTTTACCGACTGCATCAATAACAGATTAAGGAGAGCAGATTTTGGCGAACAGGATTATTCCTGTCAGTCTGAACAGCACCCCTGTCGCTTGTTTTGGTTTGATACTCAGATACTGGAGTCTTGTCTGTAGATTCTAAGGAAACTTGGATAGAGAGGAAAAGCTGTGTTTGGATTGGGGCACTGCAGTTAATGTAGTTTAATTGATTTCATCGATTTTTCCTCCTTTTTACCGTTGTAGCACAATAATTGCAAAGCACATTCTAGACATCGTCCTCAGTTGTCATAACTGTCACTTCCCCAGAGAAAAGTGCCATTGTAAACATAAACATCCACAGTGCAAAATGAAAAAAAAAATAGAATTGTGTGTTATACTGTGCAATATTTGTGAAAAGCAATAATTATTTTTACATTATTCATTTATTTGAAAAGTGCAGCTGGCCTGCTTCTACTTCTAAAACCTCTAATATGCCTTAAGAATGTCAGACTCGGATTCCATTTTTAAGAGCCTTTATTGCAAAATTAATTCTTTATGCTTACCTATGCAGACACTTGAAAAGATGGTGACACAAATGCCTCTTACCAAGCACAAATCACAAGGGAAGACTGTTGAGTCCTTTTCCAGAACCAATCTATCACAAGGTTTTTCTGAAAACTTTAAAGTACACCATGGTGGTTGTCTCCCGGCTGGAACCCAGGCTGTACACCATAATCTGCTTCCTGGTCATGGTTTCAGAAAAGGACTTGGTTTTGCTGGTGGAAGTTTCTGGCAGTTAAAATGCCCTCTGTGAAATTGTGCTGGCCACTAATCCAGACTAATTCTTTCCTCAGAAGCCAGAAATATCTTTGCAAGGTGTGATGTAAGTGCAGAAGCAAAAGCAATCTGTGGCTGCTCTCCACTGCCTCTAGCACACTACCAAAGCAGAAGGGTGTCATGGCACAGTCCTGGCAGCGAGTGCTGTGATCCCTGCCCCAGGAGAAATGGAATTGCAGTCCCTAATGCTTCTCTCTGGCTGAAGCTGTGCCCCTACGGTTTCCCTGCCATCTGACCTTTATGCAGTTTGAGAGGGGTGTCCTCTGTGATCGCTGTGCATCCATGGATCCCGTTACAGAGGCTGACTTTGAAACCTCCCTTGGCTACTGGCCCAGAGTTGCCGAATTTACCAGATTCAACCTGTCATATATAATTCAAAATTCTGATTAAGCCACAAAGAAACCTGTTAGTTTAATTCTTTGCATTGTGGTTCTGCTTCTTACAAACCCTTTCTCTGGGAGGGGTTATGAGTTTTCTGTTTGAGACAGCTGAGGGAATGTAAAGCATTTCTTTCCCCCAAGCAAATTCTACTCTACCAGTATTTGGGTGGAAATAATTAATTTGGATTTAATCACAGTAAATTTTGCCTATACAGCTATAAGCAGTGTGGCAGTCAATTACAAAATCACTCAAGTAGTAGATACTGAAGGAACATAGTCTGGGGGAAGAGTATTAACGTAGCAAACCAAAATTAAATTAGCCATCAGGAAGAAAAATAACCCAAAAACACTCCTGAAAAAACCTCTTTCACTTTTTCAAGAATTTATTCTCTTCACTCTTTCCCAAGTACTGTCAAAAAGTTTTCTAGACAACTTTTTTTCCAGAAATGTAATTGAAAAGGGCATCTCATTTGCAGACGAATTATGTCTCTGAATACATTAGTGAAAATATACAGCAGCCAAATCACCAAAGGAGCATGTATAATGAAGAGATTGTCATCAGGTTCTAGAGTGATATCTGTTTGTAAATTCATGTGTTGCAAGCTTTGAACAGCAAACGAATCTTCATGTCAGTCAAACCCACGGCACCTGTTTGATTTCAGACGTATTTGAAGTCCACTGAGACCATAAATAATTTCCCCTGTTGGTAGTAATTCCCCAGCCAGGTCAAAAAGGCAGAGATCACCAGGGTGACAAGGGGTTGGATGAGTTGACATAAAATTTTCATTATACAAAATTTGTAAATCAAAGGACTTTAGTATTTTTCAACAAATACCAATACCAGCCTTCATTTTGTTCTTATCAGGTCAGCAAAACTTGTAAGCAATAAAGGAGTTTAATTTTTCTTCTATTCTAAAACACATCAAGTTTTACATGGATACTGAGAATAGGAATGAATATGTTTTACGATGACAGATTGAGCTGTGTATAACTATCAAATTTAATGCAATTTTTGCCTATACAAATCTAGCAGTTTTGTGATTTATTTTTAATTTAGAAATTCTACAACTTTTCCATTTACACAGAGTAAAAACAACTCTTAAAATGTTTCATAGCCAAACACATTTCTTCTTTTTAGCAGAAAACAAGAAAAGTATCCAACAAAAATAGAATTTTCTTTCTTCTGGCTTTTCCATCAAAGTGATTTTTTTTGACAGTGCACATGAAATATACCACTTAATTTTTCCATGATCTGAAGACAAAATTTAATTCCACTGCTGATTAATAAAGAATGCTTCATCGTGATAACAACGGATATCCAACTTACTGCCTTTCTTGCTTAATACAAGCCCTATTAAAAACACATCAGACGCCCTGTACTGCAGTGCCATAGCTTGTCCAATTTATAAGCCACATAGATTTTTTTTTTTCATACTTTTATACACCCCTTTTGAAATTCTCTTTCACAGGGCTGTGGTGAGAGAGATGGATGTCAGACTCTGCTGCTACGTGTAGCCTTTCATTTAGCTATTTGTGATTTGGACTATGTTGACTTTCGTGAGAACAAGATGAGATATTCTTAGTTCCTGTAATACTCGCTGGTTTGTAGAGGATGTATTTTGTAGAGGATGTTAAAAAAAAGAGAGTTTAATGATCCGTTGGAGCATTAATTCAACTGAGCTGTTGGGGAAGAGTTATATCAGATGGATAATTGCTCTTTGGCTGGAATCTGCCTAGAAATGTTGGCCTAGAGTTAAATTTGTTCTTTTCCCTGCTTGGGATACATGTGCAAATTGGTAACATTGCAAGTTAAAGGTATCAACCATAGATTCCAAGAAGAAATAGAACTCTGGATGAGACAACGCATGGCATCAGAAAAGGGATTGCAAGAGAGCAGAATGGACATCTGAAATGGCATAGTCACCATATCAGTTTGTAAGAGGTTGGTTCTGCTGCTCAGCTGTTTCACTTTCAGGTGATCCTCAGGTTACAATCAGGATATTCAGCACCATCAGCAAGAGGCAATTTCATAGAGCAAAAAGCAGTATGCAACGTATTGCTTTTCCTCCCTCATAGGAAAATTTCCAACAGATCCTAAAATATGAGGGCAGAGTTTATGGGATATCTAAATTTTTTTGAATATTCATTGTACCTATTTATTGTATTAATTCATTTGGGAATTTGGATGCTTTTTCTGTATGCTTAAATTAAGTTTTTTAGTGGTAAATTCTTATTTAAAACCTGATCTTTCCTTCTCAGCTACAATTACAATCCTTGGATAAATAGAAAGTCAGAAAAGGCATAAATAAAATGAAAATACTGACTATTGCAACTTAAGCTCTGAGACCTAAGGATTCTCTTAAAAAAACTGGGACAGCCAATTTTAGTGTAAGCTGTACACAGTTACAGGAAGGCAACCCAATAGCCTAAAGAATATTGCAATGAGACTGAAAAATACCTCTTCAGCCAGGAGGAAGCATCTTCCTTAACATGAGACTCATAACAATAACTAGACCATTGATTTTTTTTTTGTTTGTTTTTATACCTTTGGAGAGAAAATGAAATAATAAAATGTAAATTGCAATCTAATTAGAGCAGAAAACACAGCACAGTTGACTGTTATTTCAGTTCCCATAGAGAGTGAGTGTAGAAAGTCAAGATGCCTGTCAGTGAGAAGGAATGTATTGCTCCCCCTAGATCCCACAAGATATTAGAAGCTTAATGAGCACCAAGAGAACTCCCCTTATATCTTTTAATGAATCCGTTTAAGTTGTGAAATAACGCCCATTACTTGAGTCACAGTGAGGAAAGAATTCTAGCAACTTCAAAAATAATGCCACCACCGGGCAGCTAAAGAAAGGTAAGGAAGGCTAAACAGGACAAAACCACAACAGACTGGGAAAAACAGACTCCAGAGCCACAAAGAAAACAGTAACCTCATTTGTTGCTATGTTCAATATAAACTTCATCTCACAGAAGACTGTGCCAAAAATGCATTATCTCAGATTAGTGGGCCCCTGAAGTCTGAAGTACAGGACAAAAGAAAAACAATATCTGTGGATCAAAATTCTGCCAGCAGAACTGAGGATTCCAGCATTGTTCCCTCAGCCTTTTCCTTATCAACTTTCACATTTGTCAGAGTAGAGCTGCCACTAGATACAAATAGGGAGGGATGGGTGGTTTGCAATTTGGGCTCTGTCTCCCCATTCACATGGGATTACAGGCTGTAGAATTATGTATTTGAAGAGAATGTGTATCCACCTGTCACTGGTGGATATGTCTTTATTTCATATTGATAAGACCTAGATAAGTGGGCAAATAAGTGAAAAATTTCAAACCCTTTCAAGGAATCTGACTGTTGTTTTTTTTATTTACATGTAAGGGTCTCCTGGTTAAACTTCAGGGGTATATTGTATGAATATTCTACTAATTTGCAAATATTGCAAAATTTGTAAGCATTTAAAGAGATTGTTACTACAGCTGTACAGAAAGGTAAGAAAATTAACAGATTGATCCAAAACTGTTTTTAATTAGATCTTACTCAGATTTATTTTCCCTTCTAGTGATGAATAAGTTCCATGTATTCACCTTTTCATTTCAAAATCTCCATCTTTCTCTTTTTGATATCCCTTCCTGATATGTATAATTTTTGACATGCCACAAAGCAGTGAAGAAACATGTGTGGTAACACTGCTGCAATTAATTGCTTGAGAATTAGATATTTCACAAATGTAATAACTATTTTGTTCACAGTTTTTGTCCTTCATAAAACAATTGATACATCTTTCAATAAAACCACACAAAACAAGGGATAATCTTGGATCAGACTCAAAGTTAATTGAAACAAGAGCCTCTCTGTTTTTTCCCATTGATGGCCATGTTCAGTAGAAGCAGCTTGAGCCATGACTGAATTTGAGTAGTTCATTAAAATAATTGCATTAATTGCACTGCTTTATTGATGTAGCTATATGAAATATTTTTAACTGCCCAGTATACTTGAATAATTCCTTAGAAAGATCAGTGTTCTTTCTTCTATGAACATTTCTATTCAAATCTCTACCTGCTTTATAATGTGTTATGTCTGTCTTGGGTTATATTATGAGCAGATGGAAGTATTTTAAGAACATGTAAAAATAAATTTTCAGAATCATATCTTATCAAAATGCACTGTTCCCTCTGTGTTTATATGTTAAAATATGCAATGAACATAATTTATTTGTTAAGGAGTCAATTGTCCCATCAATGAGTCAATGACTCAAAAGTGTCAGTGTTCTTTAAGAAGACTGGGAAGAGGCAGGAGAGATTGCTTCTGTGTCAATCCCTGAGCCTGCTCAGGGGGGAGAGGCTCCAGACCTACATGTGAGAGCATGGAGTTACAGCAGGGGACAGAAAGCCTGCAGCTCCTGCAGACAGTGTGCACCTGAAGGAGAAGGAGAGGCGAGACCCAGGCCTAACTGGCAACAGAAGGTGGAAGTGTCTTGGTAAGAGGAGGTAATTTCACTATTTATTTTAGTAAGAGTGGGATTTCATATCATCAGAGTTCCCTCAGAGTATCCTAAAGTGTGAATGTATGAATATACCAAAATTAACTGGTCCTTCTAACTCTGATCCTTCAGATGTGTTTTTATATCCAAAAGGAAAAGAATAATTACGTACTCTGGACTGAATGAATAAACAAGACATAGGCATCTGTGGAAAGGTGTAATTCATTTAATTGCCTTTTAAATAATGAGATTTCATTGCTGAGAAGGCGGAGAATAAACACTGCTGGGATAATTAGGTGTTAAGTAAGAGAATGTGGCAAGTGGCATAAATGAAAATGGTATTTTTCTTTGTGTTCATATTAATGTGCAAAAAAACCCACTCTGATTCTAATTCGTCACACCATCTAAGAAAGGGTGTTCATTAGCTCAGAGTTTGTAATATTTTATCCTGGAGTGGCAACATGTGCCTACTTGTGGGTAAATAACCTCTGCTCCCTTCCCAAAGTTCAGGTGCTGACAGCCCTTCCCACCTCCTTTGTGACTGCAGCAGCCAAGGCCAAGCACAGAAGGAGTTCTGGTGCCTTCAGGTCAGCGTGGCTACCCCTTGTCCCAAGCTGCTGGGTACTCTCCTCTAGCATGTTTCTATCCAACTGGTGGGCAAATAAAGAGCTTTGATCATTGGGTTGGGACTCCTGAAACGACAGCAGTCAGGTCTCAGTGTGTATGACACATCCTAAATGGTGTTTTGTGTACAGAATTTGAGGTTGGATAAGAATTTAGGTCTACCAATGTATATGTGGTCTAATAAGGAAGCAATGGCTTCCTAGTGTCAACTTAGGCCTTCCTTACAACATCTACAATGTGATGTATGATTTTAAGTGGTGAAGATGCTGGCATGAAAAGCCTTTTGTTTCAAATTAACTATGAATGATATGTAGAAAAAGCCACAAGTGTCACACTTCTTAATGCTGCACTAAGATTAAAGAAGTTTATTGTTTATTTTCCCAGACTAAACCAGATTATTTCTCAAATCAGATATTTATATAAGAAACACAATTTGTGAGAAGGAAATGTTTACATGGATGAGGAAAGCCATTACAATAATTTCTGGGAGAATCTTTGTAGAGAGTGATGTACAGCAGAAGTTCTCAGGGAGGTGTGATTTTCATTTACAGACTATAATGAGCTTCAGGCAGGGTTTTAAAAGGCCTGTGGTGCTTGGCAATCCTTTTGATGGTAATCCTTTGGAAAAAATGTGGAAGAGAATACAGAGGTTTTACAAATGGAATTTGTGTTCACAGAATCAATGTATTACCTATGTGTGAAAAAATCTTATTCCTTCCTTTCCTTTTACCTTGATGTGTATTGATAGAGCCCCAAGGCAGCAGAAGTATATTTCAAATTTGGGTAGCTGTGGCAGACAATGCAGTGAGCTGGTGCAAAGTGTCAGGATGATGAAGCAGCAATTCACAGTGCTTCATTTGCAGAGTAGGAAGAAAGGAGGAATGCTGGAATGAGCTGTAAGTGGGGGCAAAGAATCCCTGTAGTCATAGATCATCTGCCAAATGCAATGTCATGGGATGAATACCACCCTGAGTCCTCAGCAGTATCACTTATGTGCTTATATCTGTCCTTTGTGACCTGTGGAAACATTCCACTACCTTCAGCAGCCTTGCAAAAATCCCATTTAAATAGAAATTGCAGAAGGGACCACAAGGACACTAAGTTGAAATATGTCTAAAAATCCATGTTACAGTAACTATGATGATACTATCAGGTGGCAATCCTTATGTGGTTTAGGATGCTCCTTGAGATCATAATGCCTTCCATTGCCATAATTATTACATGTAAAACAGGAAGGAAGAAAGGTTTTATTTTTATTTTCTTTTTCTGCCAGTAAGGAAAAGTACAGGTTTTAACAGATTAGGTTTATTGTTGTTGTCCTTTTTCTAGTGAAGACACTGAGTCAGGAGTTGATAGTTTGGAGTGATCAAGTAACAACTATTTTATCTTGTCTGGACATACTTTGCTGAAAAGCTGAATACTCAACTGCAAATAGACTTGCCTCTGTCTGTGCTGCTCACATACTTTTTTCGAATCTTTTTTTTTATTGAGCAGCTTTGATATTATCTTTAGGAAAGTAATGTGATGAGATATTAATTTTTTTCCCTCCAGTTTTCCACTGCAGATTACTTTCCTTGGCAAAGCTAATCATAATCAGTCCAATGAAAGAGTTCTTCTCATTCAAACTTATTTTTACACTACTTTATGATATTTTAACAGAGTAAATTTTCACCTGATTCTTAATTTTATTTAGCAAAGATAGGAGGTTTTGAAAAAAAGTTGAGTTTTCAGATGCATAATTTGCATTGCTTTCACTTTTCAGTTTGAATGGTGAGGCTGTAGCTGATGCTTCTGAGATATGTCGTAAACTGCAAGACATAGAATGGATTAGACCTGAGACTAGTGGTGTTTCAAATTTGCTATGCCTACCTTTAGTTATCATACATTCTAGATCTAAAATTATGTTCTGCCTGAATACTAAATACTCAGAGCTGTGTGATCTACAATATGCAGCTAAAAACCTCTAAAAACTTTCTGTTACTTCCTCTGTCAACAAAAAAAACCCAAACAAACAAACCAAAAAAACAATGAAAAAACCCTCAAAACCCCAAACACTCCCCATCCCTCCCAATTACTTAGAGCTCCCCATTTTGTTTCCAGAAGTGAGTACAGTAAAATTCAGTTCTTAACAATATTGTGCTTACTCTCTCTACTGCAGTCTTGGTCAAACTCAGTTTTAATTCACCAAATTTAGACTGGAAATTGACTTGAAGATCACACTAGGATGTGCTGGAGTAAGAAAAAAAGTAAATTCTAGCCTTTGTTTCCAGAACTTGCTTGTGTGAGTTTGCCTATGAATATTGCACAGTGTTTAAGCCTGTTGTTAAACTGTTAACATGGCACCCAGCCTGAAATAGTCACAAGGTTTCCTTCTGAAAAGCACTGCATTGCAGAGAGGTGAGAATAAATACTTGTGGATGGTGATTTGCAGGTGCTATTAAATATATCTATTCTACACTACAGTTGCCATGCACTTTTAAACTACCTTAGATTCACAATACCTGTTCTATTAATTTTATACTCAAGTTGGAAACTGTCTTCTGAAAGCCCTCCTGTTGGAATGGGATCAGCATAAACAGGACTGTACTAATAGCTGAGACAATGAGCAATTGCACACAGGTGTTTAGGTTTCCAGGCCCCTCCCTCTGCTTTGTTTAAGGAAGGGAGACGTGGAAGTCATCTTTGTGATCTGTCTCAGCTTTCATCTCTGGCAAGTGCGTGAAAATTTTGGCAGTGTGAGACATAATCCATAAAGAACAAACCAGGTTTACCAAAACTGTTATAATTAAGCCTGTTCTGTCTTCAGCAACAATCAAATGCGATATTTTTGGGTTGTAATTGTAGGATTAAGAAGTAAGTTTCTGAATGTGTAGCAAAAATCTAGTAGTAAATCCCATTTTGATTTCATGAGAGTGATATAAAAAGATGCAGTGTGAGAAGAACTTGTAACTAACAACTTGCCACGGATGAAATAGTTTTCAGCTTTGAAAATACACTCTTTTAGTAGTAGGGTGTATTAGTAGTATATAACTAAAATTTGAATAATTGTCTGACTTGGGAAGTGTTAGATATGTAGTACAGAAAAACAAAGGGTCAGCATATGACAAATCTGGAAGTGGTGAATAAATAATCTGAAGGGAACTAGAAATAAATTATATTAATTTGAAATTAATTAATTAAAAATAAGTAGCTCTAGAAATAGTTGAAATTTTCATGCCCTTAAATAGTTATGGCAAGTGGAAGTCACATAATAGAAGATCGATGCTGCAGCTCCTACCACCCTGCTCACCCTCTCTGTCAGAAGCAGAATGCACTGAGCTGTTTGGGTATTTCTACAACAAGCAAAAGTTGAAATATCACAGTCTCAGAGCCCAGGGTATTGAGGTAAACCAAGACTGCCCTCTGGGTTTCTGTATTACAGCAGGCTGTAATTTGTGGTTATTCAGCAGCTGCCACACAAATAGTTGCACTTTCCCTATAGTGAGCTGGAGCAGGACTGTAGGGTTGCCACCTCAATGCAAGCTGTCCTTAGTCATGAATCAAGCACTGGACACTTTCAAAAGCTAGGATTTGGCCAATTATACCCATTACTCTTCTCTCTTGACTAGTTTTAATGAGTTCTGTGAATTAATTAATCTACTCAGTCATTAAATGAGGGAACCAGCAAACTCATGGACTGTTCTGGATTGAAGAAGGCAGCTATCTAACTTCGGTACTAACTTTGGAGCTGAAGGTAAGAGAGTGTTACTGCATTCTCCTCAGAGGTGGGGAAACTGAAATCATGGCAGTTAAATTAGTTCACAGAAATCCCTAAAATTGAACTGGGATAGATTTTTCTCAGAAAGATTACATAACATGCCTCCAGAACTAGTTCTCATGCAAGAACCTGGAATATTCTTCGCTTAAATGCTCTGAGTTGTCCACTGCAAATAGAGTTACTAATTGTTGAGGAATATATTTGGTGCAGGCAGCTGAGGGCACAGCTGCAGTAGGAGCTGCAGGTTGAGCTCTGGGTCATGTCTGTGGACTGCTGATCCTTTGCATGACAAAGGATCTGGTGAGGGACACTCAGGGACGTGGCGGGAGCTGAGGACCCCAGCACACTTAGACTGGGAGGGGATAAAAGCTCAGGGGTTCCTTTTTTCGGGGTCCCTCCTTGGAGGCACGAGCTCGAGCTGTTTTGTCACTCAGTTGTTGCACCAAGATTAAATCGTTTGAAGGATCTGGATGTCTGAGACTCTGCTGTGGGAAACCTGGGGTAAGGAAACCTGGTCTGACTGTGTGAGTGTGGGGGTGCAGCTGCAAAGGGGCTTTGGTCCCAGCTCAGGCTGGGGGAGTGGGAATGCAGGTGTGGCTCCTGGATGGTCAGACAGAGAGATTTCCTCAACACTACTGATATTTAACTTTCCCTGGAAGGGTTTTGAGCAACAGCTAAATAATTTTTATGGAATTGTAAAAAAGTTTAAAGTTATTTATATGACTGTCTGTAACAGATGGAATTTAGAGATTGCTGGTTCTCAGGTTTCAAATAATCTTGTGAATTATGTGGTATCATGTACACAAAAAGTGCCACTACCACCAGCTGAAAACTTTTCAAATGAATTTTTTTTCTTTTTTTTTT